>PVIY010051126.1:0-15843 GCA_004026745.1 Myrmecophaga tridactyla
TCCAATTGAGTCAGCAGCAGGGTCCAGACACGACTGTGGTTGGAAGTCCATTACATAAGCTGACAAGAGTGACATTATTGCAAATTTATGTTTCAATTCAAATTTATAAGCACTAGTTATTATAAAGTCAATCAATGAGAATGAGTCTATTTCAATAACCCGAATAATTTGGAATTGGGCATTATAAATAATAGCTGCAGTCCAGTATCAGCATCAATATCTAATTTATTCCAGTATTTTGGTTTGGTTTCACTATATCATGAAACTCTCAGATCCACCCTGAAAGGTAGTTGCAAATGGTAGCACTTTACCTTACAGCATCAGAACATTCTTCAGTTAAACGGATCCAGAGACCTCAAGAGAAATAATAGGCAATTATTTTGTTTCAGGGTTGAATTGTTAATAATATCTAAGCCCTGCTCTCCTTCCTTATATTGCATTAAATTTGGAGGGTGATGACGAGGTTTCTTAGTTTAAGTAATCATTGCTGGGCAGAAAATACTTTTAAAATGTAGCTTGAAGGGTGCTCAGAATTACCATTTAAGAAAATCTCACGCCTCAGTGCCCATCTCTGACAGCTCTTCCCTCAAACTTTCTGAACAGTCAAATTTATTTTGCTTTGCATGTTAAATCTAAGCTTTGGGATTTGATTTTTCCAAACACTATCTAGAACTGTAAGCGAGTAATAGTGTGACCTTACGTTGTCAAACTGAGCCCATTTCAGGTAACAAAAGTCAAACAAGACGTACACAAACTTTATGTTGAGCATTAAAAGGATTTTATGATAAGAATCAAGACTTGTGTTTTTACCTCCTGCTGTCATCGCCCAGCCCCTTGGCTGTGATGGACGTTTTATTGAGCACAGAGCACAAGTCACTGCCATGGGTTGAATTGCGTCCCTCCAAAATATGCTCAAGTCTTAATTCCTGGTACCTGTGAAGGTGGTCATGTTTGGAAATAGGGTTGTTTTGGTTTGCTAAAGCCACCGAATGTAATATACCGGAAATGGATGGGTTTTTACAATGGAGATTTATTAGTTTACAAATTTACAGGTCTGTGGCCATGAACATGTCCCAACTAAGGCATCAAGAGGAAGATACCTTCTTGAAGGAAAGGCTGCTGGCATCTGGGGTTCCTCTGTCACATAGGAAGGCACATGGCTGGCGTCTGCTGGTCCTTCATTCTCAGGTTTTGTTGTTTCAGGACTTCAATGGCTTTTTCAGCTCCAGTGGGTCCTTGTTTACTTCTCCAGAGACACCTCTCTTAGCTCTCTCTCCAAACTTTTCCGTCTTTTACGCTCTCATAAAGGAGTCCGGTAAAGGATTAAGATCCACCTCGAATTGGGTGGGTCACATTCCAATTGAAACAACCTAACCGAAAGTCCCACCTATTGGTCAGCCCCCACAGGGATGGATTAAAGGCAAGTGACTTTTGCTGGGGTCCAGAAGAGCTGCAAACAAGCACAGGGGTCTTCGCAAATGTAATGAGTTAGGAGGTCATACTGGAGGAGCGTGGATCCTTGTCCAATATGACTGGTGTCTTTATAAGAAGAGGGTAATTCAGACACAGACATAGATGGAGAGAGGATGCTATGTGAAGAAGGAGTCAGAGACAAGTGTTATGTCATCACAAGCCAAGGAGCACTGAGGATTGCAGAATTGCCAGGAGCTAGGAAGAAGCAAGGAAGGAAGGATCCTTCCCTAGAGTCTTCAGAGGGGGCACAGCCCTGCAGACACCGTTAATTCTGAATTTCTATCTTCCAGAACTGTGAGAGAAAGCATTCTTGTATTTTTTTATTTTTCATTTTTTGGGATGGACAGACCCCAGGAATCGAACCCAGGTCCCTGGCATGGCAGGCAAGAATTCTACCACTGAGCCACCGTTGCACAGCCCTATTCCTGTTGTTTTAAGCCACCCAGTGTGGTACTTTGTTAAGGCAGCCCCAGGACACCAAGACAGTTACCCAGGAGTCCACATGGTCAATGGGACATGGTCATGTCCAGCCTGAATGACCAGAGGAGACCAGCACAGGAGAGCAACATTCCCAAGCAATGCCACATTTCTCGGACTCCACCTGGAAGCCCAGGGATGGCCTGGGAACCTTTATCTCAAAGTCTGCAAAGAATTGCATTTGCCCGGCAGCACATGAGTACACATGCTGGTGGGCTCCTATGGGCTAAAATTTGCTTCAAATTTAAAAGACATAATATTTATTTAGATAATGTATGGCAAAGTTACTGAAGGTCTTCCTTGGAACCTGGGGGCTCCCCAAACTCTGGTGTGGAAACCATAGGCTTCAGTATCCCAGCCCCACCCCCACCCAGGGCCCTTCCTGCACAGACATGCAAGGGTCACCCAGCCCTCACTGGGCACCAGCATCGTTGATGCTCCCCTCCCCCACCCCCAGATGTTTCCAGGAGTGAAAAACCCACCATCCTGGTCCCCCACCTTACCTACCTCCCAGCCTGTGGGATTCCCTTCTAGGAAAGTCATTACTGCCTCTCTTGGCCGTGTGCCAGCTCTAAAGTGTCTTTTTAATTGCATCTAATTTGGCCTCATCTCATTAAATCCTTAATTTAAACCAGAGCGATCCCTCCAGCTCTTGCTGCCTAATGACAAAGGGGCCCACGCCACCCTTCCCCCCTGCAGCACAGCTCCCCTAGTCGGGGCTGCTCTCATTTCCAGGTGGTCTCTCTGGGAGGCTTCTGACAAGTGGCTGTCGTCCTTGCCACGCTGAGTGTGGAGCCGAGCCAAGAGTGCTTCCTGGGGGTGGTAATTACTGGTAAAGGCTCAGCCCTCCCCTCCGCTGGCGCCCCGGCTCACAGGTCCAAAGTTGCTGCGGTGACAGCATCCAATTCTAGTGGCACAGGATTGGGAGCAGAGCGAGGAGAAGACAGTGGATTAAACGTTAGTGCATGCATAATTATTATAAGAGCCACCACTGAGCACCAGACGTCATGCTTTAGACACAGAACCTCACTGGGGAAGGGGTCACTCACTGGTCTCTTTTTGCAAGTGAGAAAACTCAGCCTCAAAGATGGAAAGTGGCGTCCCTCAGGAGACCTGTCTGGCCTCAATAGGAGGGTCCTTCCTTTCACCTCTCCTAGTCCAACCTCATGTCCTACCGGGCTCACCCCTGGCAACTCCGCTCCAGCCACCCTCCTTGGTGCTCCTTGAACATGCTCCCTCACTCCTTCCGCAGGGCCTTTGCACTTGCTATCCCTCTGTCTGGAATGCTTTTCCCCTGTATATTTACGTGGCTCATTTTCTCTTTCCGTCAGATTTCAGCTCAAATCTCCGCTCTTCAGAGCGACCATCCTTGTCATCCCTCACCCCTGCAGCACTTCTTTACTCTCTATACCCTCACCCTGTTTTATTTTTCTTGTTATTACTGCTAGCACTTATGACCAGCTCTTAGTAAGTTACCTATTTATGTTCTATGTCCTCTTCAAAAAACAAAGAGCAATAAGGACAGAATTTTTCTGCCCTCTTCAGTGCTCTGTGCCTGATGCCTAGAAAAATGTCTGGCACATGCTGGGTCTTCAATTCATATATATTTTCCTTGACTCCATTGTGGTTGTGTCTAACCATTTCAGGAAGACATACTCATTCCTGTACCTCCTCAGCTCCAGTGGGTGTCAGGATTGAGATCTCCCCTAAGTTTCTCAGTTGATTCCACCAAGGAAAGGCCAGCTGGAATCCTCCCCTGGAGACGATCTCCAAAGCTGCAACCTCGAGACCTCAGGGTAAGGGCTGAGGCATGCTGCATTGATGTGGACCTCGGGAAGCCTGTTGCTATGGAAACACCTATTGCTTCCTGGATTCCTGCCAGAGGGTGGGCTTCTTATGACTGCTTCAAACCCTCTGCACTCCTGGGACCTAGGAGGGAGATGCTAGGGTGGAGCGAAAAAAATTTGAGCTTCCAATTTGGTCTGTCCAGGGCAAGACCCCTAATATATCTATGCTTGTTTCCTCATCTATAAAATGGAGTTTATCACACACAGTTCACAGGGCTGTGGGGAAGAATCAGCAAGATGATGTATGTAAAAGCCTGGCATGCAGTAGCTGAATAAGGTGTGCCAGCCCACTCTCGGTTTCATAAAACTTCAAGGAAATTGGAACCTATTCTTACAAGAGTCAACTTTTCCTTTGACTCTAGTCCTGTCAAGAGCTGTGCACGGTCTGAGATTTTTCCCAATTTGCTAGCTAAGAAGTTAGCTTGCCGCAGTATTCCAGATGCTGGCAGAAGATATGAGACTCTTGGGTCAGAGACAAAGGATTTTATTATTCACAGAACAGTTAGCAGCGTGAGTTTCATTATGGCCCCCAAAATCCCACGGGGGTGACACAGAGCAGCCCAGATGGATGCTGCACGTGCAGTGGGTATGTGCCAACACTGAGGAGGCCTCAGGTTAGAAAGCACGGACCTATCTTTGCCCCAGAAGATACCTTTATGATGCTGGACAGTGAACAAAACTGCCCTCTCCTCTGGAGGGAGAGACTCTCTTTCTCTCTTTTTTCTTTTTAAATATTTCTATTGAGATATCTTCACACACATACAATCCATCCAAACTATGCAATCAGTGGCTCACAATATCATCACATATCTACATATTCATCACTATGATCATTTTTAGAACATTTGCATCACTCCAGAAAAAGAAATAAAAAGAAAAAAGAAAAAACGTATACATCCCATACCCCTTACCCCCTCTCTCATTGACCACTAGTATTGCGATCCACCCTTTTATTCTTTGACCCCTTATTCCCCCTCATTATTTATTTATTTTTGTCCTTATTTTTTTACTCATCTGTCCATACCCTGGGTAAAGAGAGTGTCAATCACAAGGTTTTCACAATCAGATGGTCACACCTATATAGTTATACACTTGTCTTCAAGAATCAAGGAGTGGAACACAGTTCAACAGTTTCAGGTACTTCCCTCCATCCACTCCAATACACCATAAACTAAAAAGAATATCTATATAATGCATAAGAACAACCTCCACAGTAACCTCTTGACTTTGTTTGAAATCTCTCAGCCACTGAAACTTTATTTTGTCTCATTTCTCGCTTCCCCCTTTTGGTCAAGAAGGCTTTCTCAATCCCGTGATGCCGGGTCCCAGCTCATTCCTGGGAGTCCTGTCCCACGTGGCCAGGGAGAGTCACATGCCTGGAGTCATGTCCCACGTAGGGTAGTGAGTTCATCTGCTGAGTTGGCTTAGAGAGGCCACATCTGAGCAACAAAAAAAGGTTCTCTGGGGGTGATTCTTAGGCCTAATTTTAAGTAGGCTTAGCCTATCCTTTGCAGGAATAAGTTTCAAATGGGCGAGCCCCACAATCGAGGGCTCAATCTATTGAATTGGTTGTCCCACTGCTTGCAAGAATATCAGAAATTCCCCAGTGGGAAGTTTAATATTTCCTCCTTTCTCCCCAGTCCCCTAAGGGGACTTTGCAAATACTTTTTAAATTCTCTGCCCAAATTATTTTTCGATATATCAGGTCATCACACTAACCTGTACAAACCAACAAGATTTCATGCCTTATTCAAGGTTCTATGTAATTGTGGTTTTTGAATAAACTGGTCTTATGTTTTGGTTTGAAGCTATTATGTACCCCAGAAAAGCCATATCCTTTAACCCTTATTCAATATTGCTGGATTGAATCTTTTTTATTGTTTCCATGGAGGTATGACCCACCCATTTGCGGGTGGTAACTTTTGATTAGATGGTTTCCATGGAGATGTGTCTCCACTAATTCAAGGTGGGGTTGCTCACTGGAGCCTTTTAAGATGGAACCATTTTGGAAAAAAGTTTAGAGCAACCAGAACCAATGGAGTCCACAAAGCCAGAGACCTTTGGAGATGAAGAAGGAAAACACCTCTGGGGGAGCTTCAGGAAGTTGGGAGAGAAAGTTAGCAGATGTCGCCATGTGCCCTCCCAGTTGAGTGAGAAACCCTGAACTTCATCAGCCCTTCTTGAATGAAGGTTATCTCTTTTTGGTGCCTAATTTGTACATTTTCACAGCCTTAGAACTGTAAACTTGTAACTTAATAAATGCCCCTTTTTAAAAGCCTTTCTGTTTCTGGTTTGTCACTTTCTGGCAGCTTTTGCAAATGAGAACACTATACAAGTGAAATTAGGTAATGTGCTACCCCAAATATAAATTTTGCACCAAATAAACCTCTCTCCCTTGGTCTCGCACAGAAGTTGAAGTTTTAAAATATGGATCATATCATCCTCTACCCTGTATTCTGATTTACCCTAGTCCTATCCAGACTAGGATAAAAAGCTTCATTCATAAATCTAGTCAAAGTCTGATCACTTTTTCAACTTTTTAAACAGTTGCTGTATGGGGTAGTGCTGGTTTTCATAGCTTCAGGGCTCTAACTTTGAGTCTCAGTTGTCACACAAGTCCCGAAGTTCCAGGGAATGATCAGGTTATACACACATAGTTCAGTACCTCAGAATTTAGAAATAACAGTTACACCTCTGGAATATATGTGACTGCTGTAAGAGCTTACAATCTAGGACCCTTTACAATAGGCCCCAACCTAGTAACCCATGCTCTTGATTTCAGTTCTCTGGAAACTCTCTCTTCCTCCAGGAAAAGTTGTCTGGAGCAAAAGTTGCCAGTGCCTTTGCTTGCAAGATATGAGAAACCCATGGAGAATTACCTCCCAATAAGGCCATCTATAAGGAGATCCATGGGGAGTGAGCAACTGTTAAGAAGAGATGTGCTCTGGGTGGCAGGGGCTCCCTGCATTTCATTCTTTACAGATTCTTTTGGGTGAGACCGTGTCATGCACTGGGCCCCTCTCATATCCAGCCTCACCCTCCTTGGGCACACACACCTGGGCTCCTGAGTTCAAACAGAAGGCAAGTCTGAGGATGGGAAGCTGAGTTTCTTGGAACTGGTGCACGGCAGCCGCCAACTCTGTGGAACATGAACAAGTTGCTCTTCATAGCAGCTTGACCCTGCCCATCCTCATGGGGTGTGACAGCACCCCAGGCACGAGCTGACCTGTCATGAATGCCCCTCAATCCTTCCCGTTTGCAGGCATGTGTCAGTGGGCACTGCCCACCTCATCCCCCTGGAAGAAGAAAGGAGCTCTGTGTACAAAGAAGGAAGGATCCCAGATCCTCCACTCTTGGTTCAGCAGATATTTAATGAGCTCCCCAGGCCTGGGCGGACACTGGGGACAGAAGTGAGTCCAACTAGGTCCCTACCACGAGGAGCTTCCAGGCTGGCTGGGGAGACAGACAGGGCCATGGGTATTTCAACGCAGGGTACAAAGAAAGGCCCAGGAGAAGGAGGTGAGGAGAGTCTGCTCGGAGGAGGGAATTTCAGAGCTGGGTCTTGAAGGATGAATAGCCCGGCAAGGGGAGGGGAGGCAGGGCCAGGCAGCATGGAGGATACATTCAGGAGCAGGGAAATCCTTGAGCACCCTGCCAAGGGGTTTCAACTTCAGACTGTAGGTAATAAGTGGCCACTGAAGGCAGAGTGGAGTGGGGTGGGGATAAATTCCAGTTATTTTTCTTATAACTGAAGTATAACATCCTATTAGGGAAAATGTACAAAATATCAATTAGCAAAAAGACCTGAATACCAATCACCCCCTGATTCTTCTATCCAAGGAAAATTATTGCCACATTTAATGAATTTCTTTCTAGGCATGCTCAAATACGCCACCAGTCACCCAAACCAGAGTCCCGGGAGGGTCTGATCTTCTCTCCTCCACACTCTACATCTTCATGCAAAAACATGGATGTGGAAGACAAATTACGTTACTTTATTTTCCTAAAATCAGACTCACAGACCCCCCCCGACCCCCCCCACCCCGACCCCAGCCAGGATAGGGGGAGATTTGGCTCAGTCACTGAAGAGAGTGAGGTCAGCGGCTGGTCCTCTGGAGGCCCACGGGCTGCGGGGAAGGGCAGAGAATGGCCACGAGCCCTCTGCCTGTAGCGGCTGCCCCTCATGGACAGCCTGTGGTCACTGCCAGCAGCCCTGGGGCCACCTCACCTCCTGGTGCCCAGGAATCCCTGCTGAGCCTGAAACACTGTGGAGGCAAAGCCTGGACTCCTTGGGGACACACACAGCCATCTCGCTAGGGACGGCCACCTCCCCTCTGGGCCCCGACTCCCCACAGGCCTCCTCCACCCTCCCAGACGTGGAAAATCTCACACACCAGCTCCTCTCCCTCTTCCTCCCTTGTATAAACCCCAAGAGCAGCTCAGGTTTTTGGAAAGCAGGAGCTAAGAGATGGAACTGGGGCCTGCAAGCAACTCCTTCCTAGTCAAGGGAGAGCAAAAGGCCTGGTTCCCTCCTGGGACAGTTGGAAAAAATATAGACAAATTTCCCAATACATTATCTACCAGAATCATTCATATATCATATTTTTGAGGGGGGCGGTGCATGGGCCAGGGATCGAATCTAGGTCTCCCGCATGGCAGGCAAGCATTCTTTCACTGAGCCACCTGTACACCCCGAAACATATAATTAAAAAAAAATAAAAAACACAAGCCTCTGCCTCTTTGCAGTGACAACAGAGTCAGCCCCCTTCCTTCCTGAGGCTGGATGAGTACTCAGAAAATCTGCCATCTTTCCTTGATCCTCTTTCACTGGAAGGAGCAGGGACTGGGCCTCCTCTCGCTTTCAGGCTGGCAAGGGGGGCAGGTAATGAGGCCTGGGGCAGCAGACTCGCTTTCACACTTATTCCTGATAATTGGGCACCCCTTTCAAGAGCAGATGGGTCCTGCTGCAGTAATTGGTAGGGGGCAGGGACAGTTGCCCAGGGAAGGGAAAGGTGTTAATTGCTCTTGCCTCTTCCCCTATTAAAGGAGGGAACTCTAAGGGTAGAGGAGATCCAGAGGAGGTCCCAAGAATGCCAAGGTTTGGATTTCTTCTGAAAAAGGGTAAGGAGGATGGGCAAAAGCTTCATAAAGAAATAGTTCAAGGTCTCCCACCTAGTAAGGGGTAGAGCTGGGACTTGAGGAACCGGGGCCGGGAGACACCACAGCTTGTGGCTTGACATTGTGGCGTCCTGTCTCTTTTTGAATGGAACTGATCAAAGAATGGAGTCTTGCTCCAGTGATTCCTGTAGTTCTTTCCAGTTGAGTTCTGGCCAATGCACCAGCCTGGGACACTGGAGCCAGTATTAGGGTGGGATGCTCCCTCCTAGTTTGGAATTTCCCTCTGCCCCTGTCTCCTGTCTCAGCTCCTTATTTCCAGCCGCGGTGGTCTCCAAAACTACCTATGCTGCCCCACACCTCTGGGCCTCTGCCCCTGCTGTTCCTGCTTTCTGGAATGTTCTTCCCCTTCTCCAGGTGTTTGTCAGATTGTCTCTTTAAAGAACACTTGTACCCAACATTTTTTATTCATTGGAAATTACCTTCAGTCCAACATTTTATCAGCCTGACCCACAGACTAATTGAAAACAGGTGGATTTTCCTCGACAAGGTTCAGTCCTGGAGAGTATTAATTAAACTCCCCTCAGAGGACCTGTGGGCATCTGTTTGTAGCTTGTGGAAATGCCTCTGGAGGCCCAGCAGTGCTCCAGCAGCCAGAGGTTGCCAAGCATGAGCCTTCTGTTCTGTAGGGGGAGCAGCAGCCTCGTGTGGAGTGGGGCAGCTAGGCTCTGCCTCCGTCATCGTGGGGACAGCAGCATGCATGCACGCAAAACACGCATGCACGCGCACACACACACCGTGCCCTCGAAATGGCAGCCATCCTGTAAAGAAAAACTTAGAGACAGGTCTCTCCTCAGTTAGGGGCTCTGGCTCTCCTTCCACCAATCACCCTAGCCAGAGCCCTGGGAGTTGTCCAAACCTTTTCCTTTCCTTCACTCCCTAATCCAATCAGCTCCCAGGTCCAGGGTGCCATGTCCTCTGTTCCTTACCAACATCTAGTCCAGGCTTTATCATCAGCCTCCCTGTTGGTGTCCCTGACCTTGAGTTCCCCTTCTGCAATCCTCACCTGGTAACGAGAATAATCTTTATGAAATTCAAGTCTGATCTGACCGCTCAGTTTAAAACCCTTCTGTGCTGGTTTGAAACTGTTGCGTACCCCAGTAAAAGCCATGTTCTTTAATCTTAATTCAATATCATAGGGTGGAAACTTTGGATTGTTTCCATGGAGATGTGACACACCCAGTTGTGGGTGTGATGTTTTGATTAGATGGAGATGTGATTGTCCATTCCAGGTGGGTCTTGATTAGTTTACTGGAGTCCTTTAAAAGGGGAGACATTTTGGAGGAAGCTCAGATGCTTGGAAAGCAGTTGCTTCAGGGCCATCAGAGATGCAGACAATTGGAGGTGCTTGGATCGCTGACAGAGAGAGGAGACGCCTAGACGTGGATGTTTGGAGATGCAAAGCCCAGCAGATATCACCATGTACCTTCCCATGAGATGGTAAGCAAGCCAGAATCCAGAGTTTTGTCCTGGAGAAGCTAAGTGAAGGCCCACTGATGCTTAGAGAGGAAACCACTGGAATAAGGAGCTGGAACAATGGAACCGGGAATAAGGGCCAGCAGATGCCAGCGATGTGCCTTCCCATATGACAAACATGGGCCTTTCTTCGTCGAGTTATCTTTCTCCAGTGCCTTAATTTGGACATTTTTATGGCCTTAGAACTATAAACTTGTAACTTGATAAATGCCCTTTTTACAAGCTGTTCCACTTCTGGTACATTGCATTCCAGCAGCATTTAACAAATTAATACCCCATTCTGTGGTCCCCATCATGGAAGCATGGCAGACCAGGCCTTCTGTGCCCAGGCCTCTGCCTCTATCTCCTGTCTTAGCTCCTTGTTTCCAGCCACAATGATCTCCAAACCTATCCACACCCCCTCATAACTCCAGGTCTCTGCTCCTTGTGGATTGAAGGGCTCTGGATTTGAAATTCAGCTCTAATCAGTTTCCTCTTCAGCCACTGCTCACTGGACCCTCTCTGGCCTCAATTTTCCCATCTGTCAGTCTAGGGCAGAGATTGAGAGAAGAGACCCTGGAGCCGTGGCCAGTTCAAATCAGCACCATTTACTATCCGACCTTGGCCAAGTGACTTAACTGCTCTGTCCCTCAGTTTCTTCATCTGTGAAATGAGGATGTTGATACTAGTGTCTGGGCCCTTGAGACGCAGGGCCTGGAATGTTCCTCCCTGCTCTTCAGAGGCCCACATCCTACTCTTGCTTCAAGGGCCACTTCTAAGGGCATCTTCAAGACTTCCTTGAAAGAGTGACTCCTAGCCCTCTGTTCTACCTTTAGAACTTTTATATCATATTAGAGTTGGTTTTTCGTGTGTCTGTGAGTCCCTAGAGAACAAGGTTGGGGCCGGGCCTTCCCTGTGTCTCTAGCTCCCCCACAAAAGGTCTGTCACAGAGGAGATGCTTAGCAAACATCGGATGGATGAGTGCGTGAGCGAGACACTCTCTTTCCCTGGCATCAGCAGATATGCTGCAGACTTTGGTGCTTCATGGGCTGAAACTAGATGGAATTGATTTTATTTCACAGCCAGAAAGCATGGTTCCCTGTGTTTCTAACCCTACTCCACCCTCCTGCCCTGCCATGACCTAAAACATTATTTATGTTGCTTCAAAGACAAACCTCCCTTGGATTACCAAGATCCCTTAGCCTTCCTGCCCCAGCCGCCTTCTAGCAACTGCCATGTACATTAGTGAGGACATCAGGGTCAGAAACTCATGGGACTTCAAGGCTGCAGGAGCCCTTACAAAATGATCTACTTCACTCCCTCATTTACAGATAGGGAGACTGAGGCCACAAGAGAGAAGGAGCCCAAGTGGTCACACTGTGGTACTGCGGGACCAGGATGAGAACTCAGCCAGGGCTCTGTCACCTGCCTCTCACAAAGGCCCAGACACTAAGATCATCATCCCCCTTTCACAGATGAAGAAACTGAGGCACAGAGTGGTGAAGTCACTTGGCCAAGGTTGGATGGTGAATGGTGCTGATTTGAACTGGCCACGGCTCCAGGGTCTCTTCTCTCAATCTCTGCCCTGGACTGACAGATGGGAAAACTGAGGCCAGAGAGGGTCCAGTAAGGAGTGACTGAAGAGGAAACGGGTTATAGCTGAAGTTCAAATTCAGAGCCCTTCAATCCACAAGGTGGGGAGTAGGTAGACTGAAAAGACGCCTGGAGAGTTTGCCTTCTTCAATTAGGCTATTTGCTTTGCTGAATCCAGGGGATAATTTAACTAATGGTGCTGGTTTTCTGACACTATCGATTGGCCAAGATTAAATATGTTTGTCACAGTCAAGTGAACTAATCACTTTATTGTATTTCAAATACTAATTTCATCAGAAAGATGTTGGGGGTGGCCCGGGGGCGTACAGAAGACGCACACGTGCCCAGAGCAGGCTGGGGGTGGGCTGGGGAGGCAGCAGATAATGGACTGTGCCCAGCTGCCTGGAAGTATCTGGAGCATCAGGCCTCCCGGAGGTCTGCAAGCCCCACTGCTCAGACAAGAGGAATCTGCATTTCCCCCCGCCTCCTCCATCACCTTTCCAGGGCCTCTTAAAATTTCTCTTCTCAGGAGAGGCAATTTCTCAAGTATTATTGGAAAATGGTAGATGTTCCCAAATAGCTATCCTAAATCACCCCCCGGCCACTAATCCCACAGCCGCTCTGACACTGCTGGATGCAAATGCTGCCTCTCTGAGCCATTAGCCATTCCAGGAACCACTGATTCACGGCAAAACCTGGAAATGAACTAATCCGTCTTTCAGGTTTGGAAAGGCTTTGACATCTCCATAGCTCAGCATGTTGGACATGTAGATCCAGGCCTGCTTAAACCACCCCCTGGCCTGGTTACGGTACAACTGAGGAGATCTCCCTTCTCATAAGAGAGGGTGGGTACATGGCATGTGCGCACGCACACGTACACACAACTGCATACATGTGCATGGACACACGTGTGTCTTTAAATGCACGCCGACATATAAAGCCCGCATGCTCACATATGCACACACATGCACACACAGGCAAGATACAGAAGTTCCCAGCAGCAAAATGTTTTCTCAACACATGAAACTGGTTCAGCCCCCTGTACACAGACGCACCGAGAGGACTGGATTCAGTGACTCTGAAGAGGCAGCTACTTTCTCTAACTCGAGACACAAGTCTACCTACAAATCTTTCTTCCTAATTTTGGCATATTTATTCACAGGCCATCAGTGGTAGCCCCTGCAGCTGGAGAAAGTTAGTTACTTCTCTTCCACAATTTAGTTTTTGAAGCTCAACTCTTTGGTGATTAGAGAACGGAAGGGGGTGGCTCCCAATTGAACTGCAGGCACGAGGAGTAGCCCATTGCTGTGCTGGCGAACACCCATTTAAACCAGCGCAGTAAGAGGGGTCCTTCCCAGAGCAAAGTGCAAGCTTTGGCATGGACAGCCTTCCATTGTTGCCCGCAGCGCCCCTTAGGCTGTCCAGATGTGCTCAGCCGAGTCCCTATACCGACAGTTGTGTTCTTTCGGATGGGCTGGTGCCTCTCATCTGCACAGCTCTCAAATCTGTTCTCTCCCAGCAACTCTGGAAGCAGGTGGGGCTTTGAAATTTGCCATCCCTATTTTACAGATAAGAAAATCAAGCCCGGAGAGGGGAAGGGACTCACTGACATCATCCAGACAGTCAGGTGCGAATTGGACCTGGAGTTCAGATTTCCTGACTCCGAGACCAGTGCACAAGCCCTTTGTAAATCTCTGGCCAAACCCTTTCAGAGCTTTGGAAAATGTCTGCCTTTATCGTTTTCCTATTCTTTTTTCAGTCTTTGACTCATGGCTGGAATTCCTGACCACAGTCACACCCTTGAATAGAAGTCCCCAAACATTCTCCAGCATGGACTGCCTATTCCCAGGAACTGTACGCCCTAGCATCAAGAAAAGCTCCGTACGTGGCTGGGCTAACCCTTGTCCTTTCCAGGCAATCTCTATTATTAGGACCATATTTTTATGGCTTAGCATCTATGAGATATGGAGCTCCTAGTGATTTTGTTCAATCTTTAGAAGATGCATCCAGCCTTAGGAATCCTCCTGGGTTAAACAAGACAGAAGAAACTCTGAGCAAAACATACAGAATAAAAATAAATAATAGGGGGAACAAATGTTAAAATAAATTTAGATTGAAATGTTAGTGATCAATGAAAGGGAGGGGTAAGGGGAATGGTATGTATGAAGTTTTTTCTGTTGTCTTTTTATTTATTTTTCTGAATTGATACAAATGTTCTAAGAAATGATCATGATGATGAATATGCAACTATGTGATGATATTGTGAATTACTGATTATATATGTAGAACGGAATGATCATATATTAAGAATGTTTTTGTTTGTTAATTGTTATATATATATTTTTTAATTAAAAAAAAAAAGACAGAAGAAACTAGTGGCATCTCCCTAGGAAAACATTGAAAGTCAGAGCCGCAACAAACAGATTTACAGAATATTTCAATTCTTTCAGCATCATTAATACCCGGAGAGCCACGTGTCAAGTTTGCAACCTGGCCTTTTAGTCTCTTTTCACGCTATGTAATTCCAGATGTTTCACCTCCTGGAAAGATCTGTTTTTCTACATGATGGAGTACCCAATATGAGAAGAAAAAAAAATGTCCTAGTACCCATCCTGAGCCAGTAAAACATCAGCAGCATGCCAACTTCCAATGGGTTTGTTAAAACCCAGACCTAGGAAATGTCCCGTGTGTGGGTTTTGAAGCATGGCGGAGCTGGAATCAGGAGGCCTGGGCTCTAGCCTCTGCTCTGCCTTCACCTTCTCCAGTGGATCCGGCAGGGGCAGAGCAGGTGTTGAATGAACAGCCTGGCCCCTAGACAGCGCTATTCCCTCCATAGCACACACCCACTGAGCATGGAGGAATCAAATGTAACAAGGTCAGTAAGCGCAGCTGAACATGGGCTGGGTACAAGGAGAAGGTTTAAGTGCATGTGCGGTAATCATGCCCCAAATACCCCCTGGCAGAGGTGTTGGAGGAAGGAAACATTCTCTTCCCATTGTTTTACTCCCGGTGCGGAGTTCTGGTTGTTGCCTACCTGTGGGTGCCCACGGACCTACAGGGAAGACCTGGAGAGCACAGGACAACCAGCGATGCCCTCGGGTAGACTGGCGTTCACACGTCAAGAGAGTGATCAGTACTCTCTCTTCAGCCCTCATCAGGGTCACTGCTGGTCCCCTTTTCTGGTGTCAGCCACTGGCCCTGTCTGTCGTATGCTGTTGACCACCTGCCACTTCTGAAGTTCTTGTCCTCCATTGGCCCTGGATCCCCGCTCTCCAGGTGCCCCCAACTCTGGATGCTCCCCCTCCGTCAGACACCGTTTCCTCCATCTGTTTCTTGAAAGTTAGTCAATGTTCTCCCTTCTTTTTAATCTGTTTCATCTCTTTATCATCTGCTATCCATAATCATCTATCCATATCTGTTTAATCTCTCTCTACCTATCAACTATTATTATCTCCCTCTCTGTATTTTTCTCTGTCTCTATCATCATCTCTCTATACCTATCATCCATCGATCGATCATCTATCATCTCTCTATCGATCCAGCCATCTATGCACTCCTGGGTCATCTCACTCATTTCCACGGCTTCCATCACCCCCAGGTCAGTACCAGTGGTTCTCCAGAGCTCCAGACTTACACATTTATCTACCTACATAACTTCTTCATTTGATGCACCACATGTTTTTTTCTCACATTATGAGTCTAGAAGCAGGCAGTATCTCAGCAGCTCAAGGATATCAGAACCGAGGTCTCTTGGTTCTTTTGGCCTTTCCCTTACGGTTGCATGAAGGCAGCTGTAGCACCAGCTGTCTCATTTGCCTTGTAG
>PVIY010051127.1:0-15817 GCA_004026745.1 Myrmecophaga tridactyla
GTTGTTGGAACCCACAGGCCTGGAGAGAAGGCCAGCAGAGATCACCCTGTGCCTTCCCATGTAAGAAAGAACCTCAGTTGAAAGTTATCTGCCTTTCCTCTAAAGAACTAATGAAATAAATCCCCTTTTATTAAAAGCCAATCCATCTCTGGTATGTTGCATTCTGGCAGTTAGCAAACTACAACAGTATGCCTAAGAGTTATTTCTGGAGGACCTCTTTTGTTGATCAGATATTGCCTCACTTTCTCCAAGCCCAACTCTGCAAATGAACTCATTCCCCTCCCCCCTACATGAGACATGACATCAGGGGTGAAATTCTCCCTGGTGGCATGAGAGATGACTCCCAGGGATGAGTCTGGCCTTCACACCAGGGGATCAACAACTCCATTCTGACTAAAAGGGGGGAAAGAAGTGTAACTAAGAAAGTATCAGTGGTTGAGAAAGTCCAAATAGATTAGAAGGTCACTCTTAGGCAAGCTTCAGTTAGACATTGATACTTATCCTAATTTGCCAACTCCCAACCAAAATCATTCCATCTAGTCCTAAAAAACACCTACAGCAATATATAAGATTCTACAAAGTTTCCATGCACTAAGAAAACTTTCCAGATACAACCTGCAAATGGATCCCTGTCCCAGATAATTTCTGAAGCCTAGAGGGCCCAGCCTCTAGAGCACATCAGCTAGTTCCATCTCCCTACCCTATGTTGTGGACAGCCTCTTCCAACATGAAAAAAGTTAGAATGGCCATAGCCCAAATAACTCATAAAGAGTGAGATAGAATGATCAAAAGTGTTGGTGGAGTTATACAGAGAAGGTAGGGTTTAACAAATGAATATTATTTCTGAATCCCTGAATTAATATTTCTTTTAGTCTCTAGTATCTTAGAGCTTCTAGAAGTAAATCCTATCTCTGAAATCTGCTCCTCAACTAATTGTTATTCTGTGCTTTGAAATTTATATCTTTTTGTATGTATGCTACTTTTCACATGCAAAAAGTCAATTGTGATGATAGAAAAAAAAGTTATTCCTTCAAGCCTCTATATTCTGGGGCAACTAGAAGGAAAAATCTGAGATGAAGGTATGGTAGCCCAAGACAAAGTCTGGAATCTGTCCTGTAACTACTTGTTCAGAGTGCTTTGAAAACTAGTACTTTTTCCTTTTTTTGCTTTGTATGTATGCTATATTATGCAATTAAAAAGTTAAAAAATTAATGTCTGAAAAATAAAATCACATTATGTTATATAGACATTTTATAATGGACTACTCAGTAACTGACAGTGGATAAATCAGTTAGCATTTAAGAAATGTTGAAAGATGCACACCTATTTCTATAGGAGATGTCAAACTTAGAGTGATGGAAAAACAAAATATGATGAATTATGTTAAAGTATAAAGTGAGGAAGATTTAGAAGTATAATTTCCTCATTTATTATAGAAGTGTTTTTATAGGAAATCATTAAATAAAAACAAAAATAGTTTATACTTTTCTCATCATACAAATGAAAATGATCAATTGATTCAAAATATAAATAAAAGAACAAATATCCTCCTAGGAGAAAATATTTATATACAGAGAGATGATATGTAATTAATACAAAAAGTAAGTAAATAAAAAATGGGAATGGGCATCATACAATTCCTGGGACTTAGTTGAAAATCATGGGAAAATTTCACTGGAAATAAGATGAGGATGAAAAATAGGAAATTTTTATATCCAAATGGTGCTTAAATATTAGAGATAATTTAAATAAAACTCCATTTTCCTATCTGGATTCAAAAAATTTAAAGATTACTTCAGAAATCAGTAAATGAGTAGTAAAATATCAGTCTTCTTTTTGCTAAAATATGAGTTATAAGGCTTGAAGTTGGCCTGTGACCACCTCTGAACTTTCCTGCACATTAACATAGATTCAGGGAAACATAATGGGGCTCTTCTTGTGTCTAGAAGGTAGGCAGAAAGACTCTGAACTACAGTGAAGAGAGAAGAGAATAAATGACCCATTAGACAGTTTCCTAGGGCTGCTGAAGCAAAATTCCAGACTAACTAGGTGATTTTAAATAACAGAAACATGTTTATTATTTTGGAGACAAGTCCAAATCAAGATGTGGCAGGTCCATGCTCTCTGAAAGCTCTAGGAGGGGTGGGGATACTTTCCTGTCTTTTCCTGCCCAGTCAAATTTTTCTTCTTTGGTTTGTGGCAGCACCACCCTAACTTCTGTCTCTCTCTCTCTTCACATATATCTCTTCCCTCTGGGCCTGCATCTATGTCTTCTCCTCTTCTAATAAGGACACTTCCCATATTGAGGATTGGTTCACTCTAATCCATCATGACCTCACCTTAAGTTCATGACATCTTCAAAGACTCTATTTCCAAATAAAGTCACACTCACAGAGGCAGGGTTTAGGTTGTTAACATATCTTTTGGGGACCCGCATATCAACTAATAGCATTCCTTTAGTTCTCACAGATTCTTTTATACTACAGCTGCACAAAATGAAACATTTATTAGGTATTGAAGTGTTCTTTTCAGAGGAGAATCAATAGGGCAGGAAGCAAATTGTCAAAGTTTTATTGAGATAATCCCTTCTCTTTGAAACAGAAAATACAATATCAACACACCTTTCCCACACTCCATGGGAAAGTGGCTGTTACCCTCTGTTCTGATTGCTCTTTTGAATGTCATTCTAGAACAACACATTCACCTTGTCAATTTAAACCAGATAAAACTCAAACATGGAACAGATT
The DNA here is from genome assembly GCA_004026745.1 of Myrmecophaga tridactyla. Taxonomy (NCBI): domain Eukaryota; kingdom Metazoa; phylum Chordata; class Mammalia; order Pilosa; family Myrmecophagidae; genus Myrmecophaga; species Myrmecophaga tridactyla. Next base: position 2,748 of record PVIY010051127.1, read on the forward strand.
GGCTCCCTTATATTAGCTTCAGTGCTTTACTGCAGGAAAATGTGAGCAATTCACTCAGTACTGCATCCAATTCCTTAACATTGTCCAGCAACATAAAGCATATGAACTATTCTGAATTTCTCCAATGACATTACATGTTTTGAAAAAGTTCCAGTTAAACTCACAGAAAAGACACAGTTTATTGTCAATTCCTACTAAATTTACTAAGGGGTAAATTTAAAAACAAGGATAAATTCTTCTGCTTTGTAGTTTCTAGAGTGTTTGTAGAGTTCACGACCTGGGAACTTACATTTAATTGACAGGATTTCCTTCATGATTAGTTGGTTATGTGAAATGTTTGCCATGATTGGTAGCAAATAATCACTGATATTTAACTTCTTTAATCTCTAGATTTTTTCTACCTTGATTTTTTCTACCTTATTCCTGATTTTGGAAATTTGCAAAGAAAGCCAGTCTTAAAACCATCTTTTAATTCTGGTCCTTTCTTTTTCTTTTCTGCATATTCATTGACTCTTAAACTATCTTTCTATTGAAGACCTATATTACCAGGCTTACAAGACAAGTGTTATCATAAACTTCTGAATTTTCCTTGCTTCATGACTCTTGTGCTGTGATCTCACTTCTTTCAGAAAAGCTCATTAGATTTTTTGTATTTCATCCACTTTCTTCATTGCTAGCTACTGTGCATTGTATGCTTTGTACTCTTTTAGGCCACCTTGATTACTTTTTTTCAACTTATTGATTTTGTACAAAGGGATTTTCCCTTCAGAGAGATATAAAATGTGTGATCTATAATTCTTAGACAACATGTACTCTTCAAGCAATCTCACCCATTTTATCCTTCCCAAATTAGATAGTCCTGCCATGGTTTACTTCTATTTTTATAACCTGCATCAGGCTTCTCTATTCTTTCTTAATATACATTTTTTTTGTTTCTGTACTTTTTATTGGAGTTTTTAACCCATTTCATTTGTGTTTGTTTCCCAGCTTTCAAGCAATGTGCTGCCAGACTATAAGTGCTGTGTCACCTTGAAACTTGTTTAGTATACTGAGCATTTTCAACTATTTCAAAATTGCCTTGATTTTCTGTAGTGAGTTTACTAGTCAATGTCTTTTAAAGAGGTTCCCATTTTCTCTTACTTACAGATGACTTCTCAATTCCCTCATGGAAACTTCTACACACCAGGAACATAAGACAATTGTTACTTTGCCATATTTACTCTTCATTTTTGACATGTTGATCCTGTTCATCACAGCTGATGTACTAACTTTTGTTACAGCTCAAAAGTGAGGCCTCACTGGACATGAAAACATTAAAGCAGATAACAGGATTATGGGAAAGAGAAAAAGTTTATTAATCAAAGTCTAGCCTTCCAGAGAGAGGAAAATGAAAATTTCCTCAGAGCTGTCTCCCAAAGCTTGTAAAGTGAGAGGTATTTATTGGATTAAACAAAGGGATATGGGTCTCAGGATGTTAGTGTGATTGGCACATAATCATTCAAATTTAGGATTGCAAGTTGGCTACCATCATTGGCTGTTTCACTTTTAAATTAGGAATTGTAAGTTTGTTTTCAATGACTGATGGGTTCTCTTATCCTGAGGAGTGGGCTTGGGTTGTTGCTGTAATTTGTAATTTCCAACTTCTTGCTGTTATTAGGGTCTAGTGTTGCTCTTGTTTTCTGTTGTCTCTGCTCATTTTTATTTCACTCACAGGGTGTTTTATGCCCTAGAGTCATTTTAAGTTCAGGTCTCAATTAAAGCTAAGTAAAGCTGGTATGCCTATAGCTGTTAAAATAAGAATTTATTTATATGTAGGTGGGAATTTTAGGAAAAACAGAAATGGAAAATTTTGAAACTTAGTGAAAATTTTGAAACTTCCCCCTCCTTCAGCTGGGTGGGGGAAGTAAGAAAAATGGGTCAAGGTTCACTACAGTTCTTCCCCCTGGGTATTTCTTTTCTCAGTCATGAGGAAATGGGTGACAACCTCAGAAATGAATTTCCTGCTAATTTAGGGTATAGTTGTGGATGGAAGAGATGCAGGACTTTGTGATTTGTTGCTGAAGGAGATATTTCATCAGGGGTTGCTGCATTTAATGGTGACAACTTCAGTTCAGATACAATTTTCTTCTTCCATTTTCCTAATATAGTATTTAAGAACATTTGGATGTGTTTATCTCTCCTTATAACTTTTATACATGTCTAGCATTGCCAAGGAAATATCATTTTGCACTTCACATCATCCCATCCTGTCTTTTGAGGTCCTAAAATTTCCTTTAAAAAATTCTCTTTTCCTCTACCTTAATAGCTCTCCCTTTCTTTGACTTTTATTTACTCTTCCACTGTATTATTTTCTAATAGCAAAAATCAAATACACTACATAAACAGAGAACCCTAATTTAAGCCATGGACCTTATAGTTAATAGTACAATTATATAATGTGCTATCATCAAGTGTGGCAAGTTACCCATTCCAATGCAAGGTGTTAATACAGGGTGGTATATGGGAATCCTGAAGTTTATGCATGATTGTTCTGTAAAACACAACTTCTCTACTAATGAATTCAATTACAGTACATTTGCAAACCACTAAATGCATTCCCTGATCCATCAGTATTTTAGTTTGCTAAAGTTGCTTGAATGGAACAAACAAGAAATGGTTTGAATTTTAATAAGGGGATTTATTTAGTTAAAAATTTATAGTACTTCTGAAGAAACACAGTTAACTTTCCTCTGAGGTTCTCTGTTACATGGGAAGGCACACTGGGATGTCTACGGGCCTTCTCTCCTGGCTTCTGTGTTCCAACAGCCTTCAATAGGGTGATTTCTTCCTGTATCTCCAAACATTTGGGCTGAGCTGTGAGTTCTGAGATGAGGTATGCTGAGCTGCTGAGCTCTCTTCTGACCTCTCTCTTTTAAGCCTCCAGCTAATTAAATTAAACATCACTCATAGTGGAAGGTACCCACAAATATAATCAGTCACAGATGAACTCCATATACTGATGACTCAAGTCCACAGAAACAGAACAATGGGGCATCATCAATTGGCCAAGTTAACACCTGAACCTAATTACCACAACCAGTAAATAGAATTCCAAAGTACATGAAACCCCTTACATATGCCTTCTGAACTGATGATTTATGTCCGTTGATTTTCAATAGTTTTATTAAAATATTTTTCAATATTTTATTGCAAAGAAATGATATTTCACCTGTATTGGAATAAAAAATTAACTTTATAACAAATCTAAATAAAATGTATTCATGCTTTGTGAGAGAAGAAATAAATTAAATCTATTTAATACAAGGTATTTGCTGGTATTTTTCTTCCCAAACTGTCCCTATTCTCTTCAACGCTCATCTCTTGGTAGCCTTTCATTAACTTTCTGTTTCTGCTATTTTAGTATTTCTAATCATGTAATTGAACTCATACAATATTTGTTTTGAATGTATTTCTATTTCATTAGCATAAGGTTTTCAAGTTATTTCTATGTTACAGCATGTCTCAGAACTTAAAACCTTCTTGTAGGTGAAGAGTATTGTATTATGTTTGCATACACATTTTATTTTCCAGTCATTTGTTGATAGATGCTTCTGTTGTTTCCACAAATTGGATATTGTTAATAATTCTGCTATGACCATTGCTGTATGAGGTTACCTGCTTGAGACTCTCTTTTCACTTTGTTTGCATACATGTCTTTAAGTGGATATTCTGGTAATATGGTAATTCTATATTTAACTTTTTGAGGAACTACCATATTGCTTTCTATAGTGGCTACACCATTTTGCCTTCCCACCAACAATGCCCTGGAGTTTCAGTTCTCTGCATTTTCTCCTGCATACGTTGCTTTCCATTTTTAAAGTAATAACTAGCATTGTAGGTATGAAGCAGTATTTCATTTGGTATTGATTTGTATTTCCCTAATAGCTAATGATGCTGAATATCTTTTCATAGGCTTATTGATCATGTGCATGTCTATTTTTGAAAATATCTCTATTCAAAATCTCAGTTTATTTTTTAATTAGGTTGTTTGTTTTTTCATGTCATGATGTACAGAGCTTAATATTTCTAGATAATAAAGCATTAACTGATATATGGTTCACAACTGTTTCCTCATATTCTAAACATTGTCTTTTCAGTTATTGATAATGTCCTTTGATTCAAAAAAATATTCCTAAGAGCTTGGAGTCAATTCATATAATCTTTGAGAGCAGCCTCTCTTAACTAACACTTTTCAACAGAGCTTGAATTGACACCCCTATCTATTCCTAAACCTAAATTCCAAATTTCTCTAATACCAGATAGCTTGGTTTCCTTGGCTGTGGTAATTCAATTCTATGGTAGATTATATTATTATTCAAAAAATAGTGCCCTCATTTTCCCTTCTAAACACCTCCTTCTCTCATAGATGTTGGATTTGCCCATGTGCTTTGCTTAAAGCCAATTGACTGTGACCATTGTGACAACTATGTGACTAGCTCTTAGGAGGTGTTACTTGTTTTCATTTGCCTCTTAGGCATCTTCCAAATACTTTATGAAAAATATTCTCCAGGTAGCTACTGCCCTTCCAACCAGAGTCCCATAAAAAGACAAAAGGAGCATTTACAAACATAACTCAATCTAGAGCAGAGTTTTTTAACTGACATAAAAACATGCCAACAAGAAATATATGCTCATTATGTGCCCTGAAAATTTGTCAAGTTTTTTTGTGCAACTTATATTGCCTAACACAGAATCCCTATTCCACACCTAACTGGAAACATAATGAAAAGCAAATATTATTCCAGCCACTAAATTCTGAATCAAATTCCATCCATGCCTCGCCCTCCAGTGCTCGAGCACATATACTGGAACTGATAACTCACAATCATCAAATTCACAAAGCTTCATTCCCAGAGTTTACAGTTTTTTAATGAAATATAGATTACCTAAATTCAATGAGAAATGTGAACATACTTTATATCAATTAGATAACTTGTGAAATTTCTATCATTTCTACCCAAATAACTGAACAAAATATTAGAAAATAGACCATTAGTACAGTGACAAAACCTTCATGGGGTGATTCAGAGAGATTCAGATGCACTCTTTTCCCTTGTTATATTTATTATGTTCTAAAGCTGGAGGCAAAATATTGGAGGATTGTTGAACAAAGGAAGGACATGATCAGATTTATACATTTTAAAATGGAGGTATGTGGTATTTTGAAGCTTAAGTGCAACAGTAAACTATTTTCTTAAAGTTAATCCATTTCTTTGAGTATGGATCTATTGTCAAAAGGACATTTAAGTGAATAGAGCTTTAAGTTGATATATGCCTTGCCTCATTAATGGGTCCATCTTAATCCTCTTACTAGCATCTTTTATAAATGGGATTAATATGGAGAGACAGACAGAGAAAGCCACAGAAGCAGACAGAAAGGAACAGAAGCAAGAAGTTGAAGCAATGAGACTGAGAAGGAAAGGGTAAGACCACAGTGTTAAGTACTTTGCTCTGCCATGTGACAAAAGAGTCCAGGATCCTCTCCAGATGATGGTCTTTGGGGCAAAATCATTGCTTGATGAAGTCTTGATTTTGACAGTTACACAACCTCAGAACTGTAAGCTTGCAATCTAATAAATTCTCACTGTTAAAAGCTGACCCATTTCACAGTATCTGCATTTCATCAGCCTAGCAGACTAAAATCCTGAGGAGACAGTTACCTGACCTTGAGCCTGCATTGACCAAATAGATTCCCAACCTCCTTTCTGCCCTGAGGAGTCTGCCATCCAACCACCACTTGAATAGTTTAACCCTTCTGTTTCTGTCAAATGTGTTACCATCTCCCCTGGGGAAATATCCCTCACTCCTTTTTTGGGAAATACTAATCATGATTCACAAGATGAAACTTTAAGGTAATGCTCTGTGGTAATTGGCTTGAAAGACAAGTCCAATTCTTTTCATGACCCACTCCTACCACCATTCTTTGCTTCCATACTTACAACTGGGCTAAATCCCAAAAGGCCCCAAGATGTAAGGTACAAACTGTTACCTATGTGGAGGTATGCTATATTCCAAAAGGAATGCATGAGATTTCCAATTTTTATAAAAAGAAATCAAAATGATGAGTTATAATGATGGAAGGAAGGAAAAGATTTATAAGTTTGAATTTAATGATATATGCCCATTAAGCAGAGATTTTGGATGCAAGATTGTTACTCAAGGGGCTATAAATGTACTTAGTAGTTTGATTGGGTGATTGGTTGAAACATGGACCATAAGGTGACTGACATTACATGAGGTTGAAATGCCAAAACTGCCACAGTATAATGTAGGTGAGGAGAGGCCAAGTCTTAAAAAGATTGGAATGTCAGAATAGAAATTACATGGAAAATCTACTCATACACACCAGGAATTTCCAGAGGAAACACTTTTACCAGGACTGTGAGGAATAAATATGTGAGGCTAGTTCCACTACCCCTGAAGAGCTCTATAGGTTGCCCCATTCTGTAGTCAGATATTACTCATTCACTGAATTGGAATTTTTATACACAATGGGGATGATCAGATTCAGAGTTGGCAGAAGACATGTGGAAGCCCTTAAAGTGCCAAAGGCAAGGTGGGTGTGATGACTATAATATACAGGAGACTCAAAGCATCAGGCAAAATAATCTGATTTGCAGAGACAATGGCATTGTCTGGTAGATCATGGGGTATTTAGAAGTAAAATAGAAAGGAGGTCTACTAAAGTTTTATTTGATCTGTATAGGCAGAGAGGTGCTATGTCAAGTTAAAGATTAACCAGCATTACAGAAACAGAGAGTGATGACCCCTAAATCTAATGTCAGACATGAGAGAGTTTACAGACTCAGAACCACTTGAAAGAGGAAAAGGCCAGGAACACTTAGGGTAGAACCCTGTTACATTGCCAAAAGTTTATACTGTTAATATTCCTTCTAGCTTTTCTCAAGGATACCTACAGGCTTTTACCAGAGTTATGGCATTGCTGAAGAGCAAGTAATTAGGTACCAGTGATTATTAGACACTGGCTCAAAAGTGACATTTGTTTCAGGAGAACTAAAATGTCACTCTGGTCCACCAACCAGAGTAGGTGTTTATAGGGGTCAGTTGATCAACTGATATTTAGCTCAGGCCCATCTCACAATGAGACCAGTGGGTTCCTGGACCCATTCTGTGTTTGTTTACCCAGTTCTGGAATGCACAATTGGAATAAATATATACTCAGCAACTGGCAGAATCCACACATTGGTTCTCTAACTTGTGGAGTCAGGGCTATTAAGTTAGGGAAGGCCAAGTGGCAGCTACTAGATCTGCCCACACCTAGAAAAATAGTGAATCATAATACTGGATTCCTGGATGAACTGCAAAGATTAGTGGGTTCCTAAGGACTTAGAGGATGCAAGATTGATGATTGTTGTTCAACTCCCCTAATAGGCCTGTGCAGAAATAAGGATGGTTCTTGGAGGATGAAAATGGATTTTCATAATTAACCAGGTCATGACTGTAATTGCAGCTGCTGTTCTAGAAGTGGTATCATTGTTTGAGCATATCAACAAATCTCCTGGTATCTAGTATTCAACTATTGATTTGGGAAATATTTTCTTCTCAATAGTTGTCAGTGGGAACACCAGAAGCATTTTCTTTTCAACTGGAAAGGCCAGCAGTATACCTTCACTATCCTACCTCAGAGGTAAATGAGTTCTCCAGCAACTATGTTATAATCTTGTACACAAAAAAACTTGATCATTTCTCCCATCCACAAGACACCACACTAATTCATTATTTTTATGATATTGTGATGACTGGTTCTAGTGAGCAAGAAGTAGCAACTACTTCATACTTTTTGGAAAAGCCTTTGCATGTTATAGGATGGGAGATAAATCCAATATAGCTAAATGGGCTTCCAACATTAGTGAAATCTTCTTCTTTTTTTATACGTGCAAGGCTCTTGGAATTGAACCTAGGTCTCTGGCATGGCAGGCATAAATTCTGCCACTGAGCTACCATTGCACCACCCTTGAGCCTCCATTGCACTACCCCTGAGCCACTGTTGCACTGCCCCTGAGCCACCATTATACTGCCCCTGAGCCACCACTGCAATGCCCAGTGAAATTTTTAAGTATCCATTGGTGTGGGGCATGTCAAGATGACCCTTCTAGGTGGAGGACAAACTGTTGCACCTGGCCCCCCATGACCAATAAAGAGGCACCATGCCCATTTGGAACATTTTGATTTTGGAGAAAATTCCCCATTTGGGTGTGCTACTTCAGCTCATTTGCTGAGTGACCAGAAAACATGCTTCCTTTGAGTGGGGAACAGAACAAGAGGAGGTTATGTGACAGGTCCAGGCAGCTGTGCAAGCTGCTCTGCCACTCAGACCATATGATTCAGCCAATCCAATGGGGCTCAAACTCTCTGTGGAAAATAGAGATGTTGTCTGGGGCTTTGGTCAGTCCCTAGAGGAGAATCTCAATATAAGCCCTTGGGATTTTGGAGTAAAGTCATGCCAAACCCTACAAACAACTACTCTCCTTTTCAGAAACAGCTTTTGGTCTGGTACTGGGCCTTTGTAAAGAGTGAACACAGCCATCAGCCACCAAGTCAGTATGAGAACTGAGTTGCCTTTCATAAGTTCTGTGTTGTCTGACTCATCAAGCCATAAAGATGGGCCTGCACAGCATCACTTTATCATAAAATGGAAATTGTATATATGAGTCAGGTCTCAAGCAGGTCCTGAAAGGAAAAGTAAGTTACATGGAAAAGTGGCCCAAATACCATGGCCCTCTTTCTGCCACATTACCTTCTTTTTCCCACCCTAGAGCTATAGCCTCTTGGGGAGTTCTTTACAGTCAGTTGACTGAGTAAGAGAAAACTAGAACCTGACTTATTAATGGTTCTGCACAATTTGCAGGTACCACCCAAAAGTTGACAACTGAAATATTGCAGCCCTGTTATGGGATGTCCCTGGTGGACTGTGATGAAGTGAAATACTCCCAGGGAGCAGATCTTTGAACACTGTTCCTAGTTGTTCATCTTACTTGGAAGGAGAAATGACCAGAGGTGTATTGATATACTGATCCATGGACTCTTGCCAGTGGTTTGACCAGATGGTCTGGGACTTGAAAGAAACATTATTGGAAGATTGCTGACAAAGAGTTCTGGGGAAGAGGTATGTGGATAGACACATCTAAATGGTTGAAAAGCATGAGTATATTTGTGTCCCTTTTGAATGCTCATGACAGGGTGAATTAAACAGTGGAATCAGTGTGATTTAATAAAATTGATATGATGACCCATTCTGAAGACAAGCCACTCCTGCCACTTTCCAATAGGCTCATGGACAAAGTGGTTATGGTGGTAAGGATGGATGGAGGTAATGCATGGGATCAGCAACAGAGACTTCCACTCACCAAGGCAGACCTGGCTACAGAAGCTGTTGAGAGCCCAATATGACAACATCACAGACACACAGTCACTGATATGGTGCCATTCCCTGAGGTGATAATCCCACTACCTGAGGATTGATTATGTCAAATGACTTCCATAATGGAAGGGGCAGTAATTTGTTCTAATTGGAATAGACTTACTCCCAATGTGGATTTGCCTTCCTTGTACATAGTGCATCAACAACACTACCATACATAGATGTATGGAATGACTCATCCACCATCATGGCATTCCACATATCATTGCTTCTGATCAAAGAAGTGGAAATAAGTCTTATTTCACCATTACTACATAATGGTGGTAAAGAGGAATTTTCCTGGAACATGGTGTTACCCAGGGGTCTCATACTTCTCTTTTGCCCTGTGATTAAAGTTAATGGAAAGTTGGAACAGTCCAATATTGGCTGGACTACCAAAAACCCAGAAATTTCAGGAATGCAGCATTGGGTCACCTCAACAGCAAAGAACCATGGCCAGCTGAGGTGCTTGCTGAGGGTAAAGGTAGCATGGAATGAGTAGAGGAAAAACATAGTGATATATATGAACTATGACCAGTTACAGAAGTGAGGAGTGTAATGGGGTGAATATTTCTTCCTTGTTTTGTCATGAGTATGTTTGTATTTGCACATAAAGCAAATATCTTTGTTTTCTTCTCTCTTATCCTCTTATCATGTTGCATAAGTTTTATTGTTCATATTATAGTATTTAAGTTATAAAATTTCAAGTTTAAGTGTAAATAATACCTGCTGCTTCCACCATATTCTGGAGAGATTTAGTGCTTTTCTGTTGTACACAGGACAGTTGAGTACTGTTAAGTTAAACATATGTCTGAATTGTTTTCTATTTAGAAATCAATCATGGTTAAGAAGATGTGTATAGATGCCAACGTGACAAAAAGTGGACTGTGATGGTTAGGTTCATGTTTCAACTTGGATGTGTGATGGTGCCAAGTTGTCTAGTCAAGTAAGCCCTGGCTATTTCTTGCTGTTATGACATTTTATGGACATCAATCATTGGTATAATAGTTGCCCCTAGGGCTGATTACATTTGCCTTTGGCAAATGGGTGTGTCTTCCAGGATGAGAAACATTTAATGTAATCAGTTGGTGGCTTTTAAAGGAAAGGTGATAGCTTCTGAATTTGGAAGAGGGAATTTTCCTCTCTAATTTGGTCAGTCAGCCTCTCCTGGGGAATTCATCAAAGACCTTCATTGAAGTGTCAGCTTGCAACCTGCCTTATGGAATTTGGACCAGCATATCCCTACAGTTGTATAAGACCCTTTTATAAAATCTCATTTATTTACAAATATCTCCTCTTGGTTCTGTTTCCCTAGAGAACTCTGACTAGTACATACTGTCTGCACTCAGTAGCCTAGAAGGCTGAAGCAATGTGCATTTTACCATTTAAGTGTGGTGTGAAAGATTTCCTTCCTTCTTGGCTTATTTTGCATTAATTGAAAAATTTAATATCTTATTATTTCCATTACTGGTCTTCTATCTTTACCCCTTTTTGCATTTTAAAAATCTGTTCTGTCTTAAATGGCTTACCTAACATCACTGTCTACCATCAAATGATATTAAGGTATTTACATTTATTGCTAAAATATTATATTTTCACTCCCTGTTATTTGCAATATTTTTGTCATGCAATTAACTTTACTATTAATCAAACATTATGATATCATTTTTCCTTAAATTAAACAATGTTTTAAAATAGTGAGAAAAAGAAAAATCCTTAATATTTACCCTTGCATCTATTATTTCTATTATATTCATGTTATAATAGATCTGATATTATGTTTTGTATTATTCCCATTGTCTTAAGAGTTTCAACATTTCTATAGTGAAGATCAACTATACATAAATTTTCTTATTTCTTAATCTGAACAAATTTTTAAATTGATTGTGATTTTAAGGGTATTTATGCTCAATACCAAATTCTAGGTTGACAGTTTTCTTTTTGAGTAACTTTGCAAATGTCAGTGTTTATGACCAGGATCCTGAATTTATATTTTCAGCACGCTTGTAAAAATTGTGCTATTAATTCTTCTAAAAACTTGCCAACTATTGCTCCCTCTTGGGGTCAAAATTTATATACTTTGGATAGTAATATTGATTTACATCTTATTGAGGCTCCTCATTTTTTTCTCTTTATTTCCCTCTCTGTCTTCAGATGTATAATTATATTACTCTGTCTTCAAGGCTGAGGGGATTATTTTTGTTTTCTGTTTGAATTATCAATTCTAAAATATCCATTTTTGGTTTTCTTTTATTTCTTTATTCTGCTTTCTTAGATTTACAAGTTTTAAAGTTGTTCTTCTAAATCTTTGCATACACAAATTCATATTATTTGTTATAATGTACTTTTCTTTAAATTTTGTCATTTCCACTATTTCTGGTTCTGTTTGTATTGATTGATACTCTTTTTTATTATGGTTAATATGTTCTTGTTTCTTTGAAAGTTGCAACTTGTTTGTTACTTGTATGCAAGTCATTTCTGATGTCAAGTTATTGAGAATCTAAATTTTGTATGTTTCCTTGGTATGGATTAAATCATATCCCCTAAAAGGGCAATTTCGCATCCTCACCTCCAGTCCTGTGGACAGGAGTTCATTGCCAAATAGAATCCTTGAAGGTACCGTTGTCTAAGGGTAAGCCAAACTGAATCAGGGTAGGCCTTAATATAGAACAACATGAATCCTTATGAACAGGGAAAATGTGGAGACAGTGAGGAAGAGACAGATGGGGAATGAGTTGGCCATGTGATTGAAATTATATTGAATTACAATTTCCTAGCATGCTGCCACTAGAACAATACAGAACTCAGAGAGGCCATAATCATGCTGACACCCTGATTTGAACTTTTAGATTTCAAAACAGTGCCAATAAATTCATGTTGTCTAAGATGACCAGTCTGTTATATTTGTTATAGCAATCCTTGGCAAACTAAATTTTCCCTTATTAGAATATTGAGCACTATTTGGGCAGGAAGTTAGTATACTTGAGTCTTCTTTAATGACTTGTTAGGGAGATGTATTGTAGCCATAACTCTTTCAATAAAGAAAGAAGTTATTGAACTTCTTCTGAAAGATGGCCTTACTGACCTCTCTCCATTCTGGGTGGTAAGAACTTGAAACTAACCTTGCTGTATAAATTTCACTAATTCATCTCACAATTACCCAATTGTTTTTCCAAATGGGTTTTCTTTTTCCATGTAATTTTATTTGCCTGGATTTCTTGGAATGTTTCTCATGCATGAGCAGCTTACATTTCAGTCAGAGTCTCAAAGTATGTCCTGTGCATATTTCTGGAGTCTTTAGTGCACCACCCTTATGTACCAGAGTCCTGCTTCCCATATTCCAGACATGTCAATGACTCCAAATTCCAATATTTCACTCCACAGTGCATTGCAACATTCACATATTTGTGGGCTCTTGTTTTCTGTGCCAAAGTTCAGAAAGTTAATGGAAACAAAATGATAATGGCTGAGAATATTTGTTCTCTTCTCAGTATTTACAACACACAGTGCCTGCATTTCAATGCCCAGAATAATAAGTTCACATATTGTTTTCTGCCAGAAATAATTTCTTTAACAAAAGAATTTTTAAAAATCTGAAGGAGGAATAACA
>PVIY010051128.1:0-15847 GCA_004026745.1 Myrmecophaga tridactyla
CTGGAGTTTGGCCTGAGCAACTCCGTGGGTGGAGTCGCCCTTTCCTGAGACAGGGTAGAGATGCCTGTGGTTTGGAGAACACCAGCTGCAGAGGGCAAAGCTCTCATACCTTTTTGACTGGTAGAGAGATGCAGAGAGGAAAGAGGCAGAGTGGATGAATGAGATGCAGGGGTCACGCGTGGAAACAAACACCTTGAGGGGTGGGGGCACGGCGTGGCACCTGAAGGCCCAGGGAGGGGCAGGGTTCCCCGGGGAGAGGGCTGAGGCAGTTGAGAATCCACCTGGTAACCACCCAGGTGGAGGGGCAGAAGCTAGAATGGGAAGGACTGGCCGGAACAGAGGAAGCGGAAGGGGGAGGCTGAGGCTCCGGCAAGGTCAGGCTCAGGAGCAGAGAGGGGGCGGGAGGCATCCGGGAAAGTCACCTGCTGCAACAGATAGGTCTTAGCTTCCCTGGACCGGGGTTTGAGCTTCCTGGATTTGATGCAGGTGTTCAGGAAGCGAAGGTTTCAGGAGAGAGGTTGGTAGGGGCGGAACTAGACTGCAGTATATTGAGGGGGCTGTGGAAGGAAGGAGAACAAGCTCTTAGCAGCCAGAGATTTTATTTTAATTTTTTTGGGGGGCAAAGTTTTTAAGCCTTTATTGGAATTGAATTGCTACCAATCTATTGTAGATTTTTAAAAACTTTGTATTATGGTAACATATACAACTCTAAATTTTCCATTTTAACTGCTTTCAGGTATACAGTACAGTGGCATTAATTACAATCCCTATCATCACCGCCATCCCTTACCCCAACTTTTCATCCCCTCAAACAGGAACTCTGTACCCATTAAGCAATAACTCCCCATCCCCTCCCTCCACCCCCATCCCGTAACCTGTAATCTGTCTCTGTGAATTTGCACATTCTAGTTATTTCATATAAATGAGATCATACAATACAAATATCCCTTTGGCTTATCTCCTACACTGTGATGTCCTCAGGGTTCATTCATGTCATAGCATGCATCAGAATTTCATTCCTGTTTACGGCTAAATGATATTCCATTGCATGATAATATCTCGTTTCACTTATCCATTCAGCAGTCAGTGGGCACGTGGCCTGCTCCCCCCTTTGGGCCATTTCATGAATAATGCGGTTATGAACATCAGTGTAGAAATGTCTGTCTGAATCCCTGCCTGCAGTCTTTTTGTGTATACCTAGGAGTGGGAACGCTGGGTCATAGGGCAATTCTGTGCTCAACTTTCTGAGGAACCACCAAACTGGTTTCCACAGCCGCTGGGCCATTTTACATTCTCACCAACAATGTATAAACCAGAGATTTTTTTAAAAAGTCAAACCAGCTTTGTGATGCTCCCTGTTGTCCTCAGCTAAAAGTCTGTCCCCTCGCCTCCCCTTGCAGAGCCCACATGGTCTGGCCTGGGCTTCTGTCCCTGACCCTATTCCTTGCCCTCTCTACCAGCTGCCTCCTAGCAGTGCCTCACATTCCCAGCTCATTCTCATCCCTACCCCCTTGGCTTTGCTGTGCCCTCTGCCTGGAGGGATCTTCCCAGTCTCTGGGGAAGAGGGGCATCTCATCTCTCAGGGTTCTGCTTGAATACCACCTCCTCCTCCGGGAAGCCTTCCTTGACTCCCCTGTCTAACTTCTTTCACTTCACTTGATGTCTTTCTGTCTGAGAATTTGGGATCTCCAGGTCCTGACATGGAATTATTCCCTAATCAATATTTACTGGGTGGATGCGGAGCCAGGCGACCTTTACACAGACTGTGATGTGAGGGGCACACTGGGTCGTTAGGATCTGGGCAGGACTGAGAGGTTTCAGAGGGAAAAAGAAAGAGCGAGGGAAGGTTTCTGGAAGAGGCAGAACTGTCGTTTCCTCACAGGTCATGAGGTGAGGGGAAAGGGGTGTGGAGGCAGGAGAGGTCTGTGCAGTCGGGAAGGTGTCAGAAGGCCAGTGTGGACCTTCTTGTCAGCCTGGGGCGAGGGGCCTGTGGCATGAGCGGAGGACACTGGGAGCCTGCAGAGAGGGGCGCGTTGGCAGTTTGGTCTGGGCTGGGAGAGGCCTCTCTGGTCCTTTTTGGGCGTGAGGTCTTAAAAGCATGTCGTGGTTCTTAATTCTCAGAGGCCACAGACCTTTCCTTAAAGAAATCCGCACCTGAGTCCACATCCCAGACTTGGGGAAGGATTTCAGGAGGGCTGTGGATGAGGTTAGGAACCTCTCTGGGGGTGGCGGTGGCAGTGCACCACTTAGGGCCACGCTCCCGTGGTGCTCACTCCACCCCAGGCCCTGGGCTCAGCCCTTTGCAGGTCTTCGGTAACCCCTTTACCTGCCCAAGGACCTTAGGATACAGTGACCATCCCCATTTTACAGGGAAACCGAGGCACAGTTAAGGCACACAGCTGCTAAGTGGCAGAGTGGGGACTGGACCCGGGCAGTCTGCCTTTAAACCCTGGGGCTCGCGGCCTCCCGTGGTGGGGGGGCCAGAAGCTGCCTTTCTTCCCTCCCTGGGCCCTGGGAGCCGGGCCAGGGCGTGGCTGGGCCCCTCCCTCCTCCTCCCCTTTCCCCTCCTTTGCGTCTCATTAACATAACCTGGCGGCCCAGCCTCCTTGGCCCGCAGAGGTGTCCCAGAGCTGGTGGGTGGAAGGCGCTGGCTGCCGTGAGTCAGCAGGCGGCACCCGCTGGGGCCCGGGGCGCCCGAGGCACGGCCAGCTGGCTTGCAGCCAGCCTTGGGTCTTGGAACGAGGGCCCCACCCTTCCCAGCCTCAGTTTCCCCATTGGCAGGAGGGCCCTGATGCCCTGTCCTGGGAGGTCCCCTTGGAGGTTAAGTTGTGGCAGGAGCTGTCCTTGCACGTGTTGTGAAATTCAGACCCTTCCAGCTAGGGGCATGTGCCGTGTGCGGGGCCAGCCCAGCACGGCCGGCCGCCCTGGTGGGCGGGTACTTCTGCAGCTGTTGACACTAAGAGGGATAAAGGTGGGGAGCTTGAGTCAGGTTTGCTCCCCAAGTGAGTCAGGAAGAAAATATCTCCAGTTTCCAGTGCAGTTTGGAGTTGGGAATTGTGGATCAGGGGTCACAGATCTAAATGCCTCCCCGGTGGGCTTGTTGTGGGGTTTAATTGGGATCGTGTATAGCCGAGCGAGTGGCACGTAATAAGCACTTTGTAAATGCTTGTTGCTATTATTATCCCTGGCGTGGTTATTATTACGACCCGCCTGCAGTCTACCTCCTGGGACAAGCAGAAGGGGCTGGGCCGGGGATCAGCGGATTCTCAAACTTTCATAGCACCGGGGTCTCCAGGGGGTCCTGTTAAAATGCAGGGCTGGTTTTGTGGGGTTTGGGAGGCTCCGAGACTCTTTCTAACAAGCTCCCAGGTGACGCGGCTGCTTCTGCAGGTGGGGGACCCAAGGAGATGGCTCTTTGGCTAGCAAGGGTGGCGACTGTTTTCCCCACCGTTTTTGAGCTGCTGCTTCAAGAATTCTGCCAGTGAAATGGGGACCTTGGATGCTGGGGCTAAAGTAAGATTCTTCAGTCCTTGGTTTTTGGGTTAGAAAACACCAACTTGAAAGTCTTTTTAATGCCACTCTCTTCCTTCTTCCCCTCTTTAGAAGTGACCTCCCTAAGGAGTTTAGGGTGCATTCTCTCAGCCCCCCCCCTTTTTTATAAATACATGTTTTTCCTCTTGACTACACAAACTTTCTGAATTTTTTCCATGCTTTGCTTTTTTAAACTTTTTTTTTTTTGTAGCATATATACAAAGCAAAGAAAGAAAAAAACAATAGTTTTCAAACACTCTTCAAAAAGTGGTTACAGGACAGATCCCAGAGTTTGTCAGGGGCTACCATACAATCCTCTCTGAGTTTTCCTTCTAGCTGCTCCAGAACCCTGGATTCTAGAACGAATATTTTTTTTATCATTGCAATCAACTTTTTTTTTCTTTTTTATGAAAAGAACCATATATACAAAAAATCTATGCCTTGCTATTTAAAAGCCATTTAACAGACGACTTAGAGTTATTCCCATGTCAGCAAGCTAGAGCCCTTTTTTTTTTTTTAAGAAATTTTTATCCAGGTGCCATATATATACAGCATAACATTTCCCCTGGTCACCACCTGTGCGGGTAGAGTTCAGTGCTGTTCGTCGCATTCACAGTATCGGACCGCCAGAACGAGTCTATTCTTTTCACACCGAGAATTGTTCTTTAATTTACTTGACTACCCCACATGGGTGTTTATTTTGGTTTAATCCCAGTTTTTTGCTCTCAGCATGTATGTCTTTTCATTTAAATGCGCCTGCATATGAAGTGTGCTTCCTCCAGGTGGACTGACCATCTCTGTGTGGTGATCAGAGGGTTTAGACAAGCACTGTCCAATATGAATATGTGAGCCATAGTATATTATGTTATTTTACGTTTTTTAGTAGCCACAGTAAAAGGAAACAATGGGAAATAATGTTAATAAATTTGAGGTAGCCCAATAGATCCAAATTATTTTATCATTTCAACGTATAATCAATATAAGAATGATTAATGAGATAGTTTGCATTCCCTTTTTTTTTTTTTTTTTTTTTTCTATCTTCGCGGAGTCTCTGCTATCCAGCGAGCATTTCACGTTCTCTGCCAATCTCAGTTTGGACCAGCTCTATTTCAGGTGCCCAGAAGCCCCGTGCGGCTTAAGGTGGGCAGTGCAGGTTCGGCTCATTCCTTGACGTGGTCTGATGCACGCTTGCAACTTGCCAGTTGTTTTCTGTTTATCTCGTGTATTCCTGTGTCCTCTTCTCCTGCCTCCTTTAGGGTAGTTAAGTGTTTAAGATTCCATTTCACCTCCACTGTGGGCTTGTTAGGACTCCCTCTTGCTCAACAGTTTCCATTCTGCGTCCTTCGCCGGGCCTTTGGCTTTGATTCTGAGTGCTCTGGGAGCCACGGGAGGCTTCTGGGCTGGGGAGAGACCCAGCCTGGCCTTCTCGTACCCACATCTTGGGCCACTTGCGCAAGGGTGCTCTGCCGGCCAGATTCCTGGAAGTGGAACTGCTAAGGGAAAGAGGAGCGTGCATTTGGATTTTGGTAGGTCCTGCCAAATTGCATTCCAGAAAGGCTTCGCCGTTCTCACCCCTTGCAGACAGCAGCCGGGATTTATCGAGCAGCCGCTCTGGGCCAGGCCTCTGCAGGACGCTGGGGGGATGCTGTGGGAGTCAGCCCGGGCCCTGCTGCTGAACAGATCTCTGTCCTGGAGACTCAGAGCAGCCTCAGGCGATACCTTGGCTCCCAAAGGAAGGCACGGTGGTCAGAGGGGCTAAAGAGGAAGAGGCAGAAAATATTCTAGGTGGCAGAAGGACCTGGCACGTCTCAGGCGTGTGAGCTGGCTGGGTCCTCCAGTGTGGCCGCAGGGAATGTGGCTGAAAGGCAGACCGTGTTGCTTTGGAGACTGAAGATGTGGGCTTCCCGTCGGCAAGGCACAAACCAGGGTGCAGCTTTGCAGTTGAGGGGTAAAAGAGTGATGCCTGCTTCGTGGGGCTCGTCTGTGAGGATTCGATGAGAAGGCAAAGACCAAGGTGTTGGCACTTAAGGAGCAGGAGCTGCTTGACCATCTCCGTGTTGGGACAGGGTCACCCCAGGAACGGGGTGACCTGACCTAGAGGCAGTCTTGACCCAGGTTTCGGGCAGTGTTTAAGGTCTGGGTCAGATAAAACTTGGACTAGTCCCAGTTCTCCTTCCTTCGTTCGACGGGAAAATAACTGCAGAATCTGCCTCCAGGGCTGTTGGGAGCGTGAAATTCAATGAGGAGGCTTTGCACCCTTGCAGACCTGGTCGCGGGAAGGCTCGAGGAGGGCCAGCCACCATGGTGGTCATTATTATTAACCCAGGGTGAGCTCGAGGCTCCAGTTGTGACCCCCAGGACTGTGGCCCCAGAGACGTGAGGTCAGTGGCTCAGGGTTGAGAAACCACAGAGCTGGGATTATTCACAGCCAGGTTCGCCCGGCCCAGGCCCATGGCCTTCCCAGGCCTTTGGGGAGCAAAGACCCTCCCCCACCTCACACTGTTAGTGAGCGAGGGGCGCCACCCAAACAGCACCCCAACATCGGTGATGACAACTGCCGCTGAGAGCCTTTGGCCGTCTCGCTTTACTGTGAATATTCGTCTTTGGCTGCAGAGAGGTTGAGGTTTGATTTCGGAGGGCTACCCTAGAACCCGCGGGGGCGGGGGCGTGCACCCACCATCTCCTCGAAGAGGCCCAACAGCTGCGTCTCAGAGCCCGTCTCACCTTAAGGGTGTCTGGTTTTTTGAAACCTAAATAATTTCATTGAATATATTTGATAGTCACTCTAATTTATGTTTTACTTTTTAATCTTTTCGTCCATTACCATGAAGCCTTTTTTATTGTAGTAAAATGTGCATAACGGAAGTCATAACATAAGTCACCTCGCGGACCTCGTCAAATAGAAATCCTGCACCCCCCTTGCAGACACCCCAGCTTGCACGAGGCCCTGTGCTGTGTTTTGTTATATTTACCACTAAGATTCTCTGCTCCTTGCTGGGCTGTTCAGAGTGGGCAGTGGCGTCCAGCGGGGATTGGGTGGGAAAGCGAGGTGGGAGGGTGGAGGGTAGGGGTGGACAGTGAGGTTCTGGGAGCCCATTCCGGGAAGGAGGAGGGAGGTGTGGGTGATGGGCCTGCCTGGAGCCTGCCTGGAGGCGTCCCTGGGGACCTGGGGGGGGTGTTACCTTGGACAGACACAGTTTTCAGGGAACCGGGAGGACTCAGGCCTTTTCCGTGGTCCCATGTCCCGTGGAGAAATTAAGGAGAGAGCCGAAGAGGAGGTTTCATTTGTTCTCCCCTTGGTTCCTTGCTTCTCAAACTTGTCGTGTCCGAGCCTGGGCTCCTGGTTCCCCCCCCCACCCAGGATAGTCCCCGTCGTGGCTCCTGGCGGCTCCGTCCTCCCAGCGCCAGGACCTCTTCCCCTCCTTGACTCAGACTCTCTCCAGAATCCGGCCCCGTCTTACCACCTCTGCCCTGTCCCCACTGGTCAGCCACCCACCCCTCCTGTCTGGACCGCACCGTCTCCTCTTGGGGCTCCTGGCTCCCTAGTTGCCTCCCCCAGGTGGCCAGAGGGACCCTGTTACAACCCAGCCCAGATGTCCCTCTGCACAGCGTCTCAGGGTAAAAGCCAGGTCCCCGGGGGGCCCAGACCCCGCCGGGCGCTTGTGGCTGCCGGGCACGGGAAGCGGCTAGTCCGGACCGAGGGGTGCCACGAGGGTCGCACGCACGCGAGGTTTCCAAGGCTTAGAATGAAGAAAAGAGAAAGAAAATATCTCATTAAAAATATCATAGCATTTTTATATTGACCACAAGTGGAAATGATCCTTAGGTTACATAAAGTATATTATTACATTAATTTCACCAGTTTGTTGTGACTTGAAAATTTAGAAGCAGCTACATGGTTTGTATCCCATTTCTACAGGACAGGGCTTTTCTAGAAGGGTCCTCCCCTGTAGGGCTGTTGGGAGGAGCAAATGAATGTGTAAAGCTTTTAGAACAGTGCCAATACCAACATAAATAAGTATTAGCTGCTATTATTTTCACTTAAATTTTTTTGTTGTTATAGTAGTTGTACATTTACAGAAAAAATCATATAGAAAATACAGAGTTGCCATACCCACAGCCCCACAGTTTTCCCTTTTAAGTGGTTATTATTGTTAATACATGATCTATTCCCTGGCTTTCCATCTGAACTCATCGCTCACTAGTACCTGCCCCCTCAGTCATTCATCTCCAGCCGCTCTGGCCTCCTTTCTCCAGCCAGACACACATCCCGCCCCAGGGCCTTTGCACCTGCCCCCCTGCCTGGAATGCTGTCCGCCGCATGCCCACGCGGCTCCCTCCTTCCCCTCATCAACCACGCCTGCCTGCGGCACTGAGTCTGCATGTCCCTTGCCCTCCTTCATTCCTTTTTTTCCATAACACTGAGCAACTTCTGACAATTACATCTATTTTATAACATTGTTTCATAATATTTGCAGATATTTAAATATTTATTAGCTAATTATAAAATAATTTTATGTATCACACTGGGGTGTTTATATCTTAATATTTATGTATCAGGCTATGTGTTACATTATTTTATAAATGAAGTTATATCATTTACATATATTATAAATTAAAGGCATGCAATTAGCCATTTGTAAATATTTAATGTAATCGGTTAGTTCTTGTTCTTGTCTGTTACCACTTTCACCCTCCCCCAAATGAAAACCCTAAGTGAACGGGGATCTCTGTTTTGTTCGCGGCAGTGCATCCAGCTCCCAGCACAGAGCCTGGCACTACTTATTTTCAGAATGGGTGACTATTTACTGGATGATGAATTCAGGAGGATTTGAATGTGCCAAGAGAAAGTGTGCAGTGTGGAGGGGAGAGGGAGTTACCCGGGGCTTCCCCGGGCGAGGTGGCCCGGCCCTGGGGGGCTGAGCACCCCGGAACAGGACGTGGGGTCTACGGTGTCCGTGTTTAGGCGTCGGATCTCGCCTTGAAGCCTGGCTCCCTCTCATTTGCTGGGTGACTTGAGGTCAATTGCATGCCCTCTCTGAGCCTCATTTCCTCGTGTGTAAAAAAGGGAAATCAGCAGCAGCTTGTATATTTATCCAGTAAATATTTATTGCACACCTCCCAGAAGGTAGGTCGATGATGTGGGCAGCGTCCTTGCCCTCGCGGAGCTCCTGTTCTAGGTACCCACCTCCTGGAGCTGATGTGTGAATTCGTGCGTAGTAAACTGTGGTTCCCAGAGCCACGTGGGCTGCTTTAGGCTCCCCATCTTTCATCTGTAGAAGTCCCTGTGTGCAGAATTATGAAAAGAGTAAGTAAGGGCTGTTAAAATGCCCACCAGTCCCTGGTTCACGATGAAGGTGATTTATAAATGGGGCTCATGCTATGGGTGCCATATCAGGCCGAAGACACAGGTTGGGTCTTGATCTTGGAGCTTATGTTTCTCCCAAAATACTTAATGTGACGTGGTCTAGATCACTTTGTGGATAGTGAATCTCTGGACCCGGATGTGGCCCTCATGCTTTCCATAGGCTTTTCTGAGCTTGGTTGAACCTTGAGGCAGGTGGACACTCAGTTTCTCCTCCACACTTCTCTTTGGGGAGCTTCTGCCAAAGGTCATTCAGACCGCTGCATTGCCCAGCCTTCACGTAGAGGGTCTGAGTTGGTGCAGACCATGCTAGCTGCTGTAACAAGCCTGATTCTGTGGCTGAACACAATAAAAGTATTTTCTCACACATGTCATAGACTAGCAAGGGTACTCCTGGTGGGGCCTCAGGCAGCCTTCCCTCTTGTGACTTTGCCTTCCCCCAAGCCCATGGATCCACCATAGACGAGGAAAGAGCTTAGAGGAGCACATGGCGGGATGTTTTCTGTGTCAGGCCTGGAAAGCACGTGTATCATGTCCACCTACATCCCAGTGGCCGGAATTCAGTTGTGGGGCCACACCCAACTGCGAAGGGTGCTGGGAGATGGAGTCCAGCAGCATGTTGAGATTTGGGTGAACATGCAGCTGTCTTTGCCCATGTGGGCAGCATTTATAAATGCCAGCATGGCTAGTGGAGTGGGCGGGAAGGACTCGTCTCTAAGAGGGGAGGCATCTGAGCTGACTGTTGCTCTGATTTGTTGGCTTGCAGCCCCACTAAGACATCTATCCCACCCAGGACACACACGCACACACGCACACATGCACAGAGCTCTGAAACAAAAGTTTTGTGAAACAACATTTAGCCTGACTCTCTTCAGTCCCTCAGCAGTATATTATTCACATTCCATTCTCTTTTTTGTGTAATGCATTCTGCACTTTTTCATTTATTTCAATGCTGGTCGAGACCCATTAACTTAATTTCACTACTCCTCAAAGGATTGTGACCTGCAGTTTGAAAAGCACTAAAAATGGGAATGGAAGTATGAAAGGGAAAGATGGGAACATTTTACCTCGGTGGGCAACTTCTGGACTCCTGAGAGTTTGTCTTCATTTCTTCAGGTGTCCCAACCCCAGTTCGAGAAACATATTTGAGGCAATGAGGCAATATCCTACTTCACAGTGATCTAGTTTTGGGATCCCATCAGGTATATTCCTGCCTCAGGGCCTCTGCACTTGCTGTTCCCCCTGCTTGGGATGCTTTTCCCCCCAGATAGTTGCCTGGCTCTCTCCCTCCCTCCATTCCTGCGTCTGCTTACCTGTCACTTCTGCTCAGAGGCCTTCCCTGACCTCCCTGTTAAAAACTTCCTTCCTCATCATTCTCTTCCCTGCGTTACCCTCTCCTTAGAACCCTGTTCCGGTGGCTGATGGTACATTCTAGAGGAATGGGCTCCCTTATTTGAGGTTTGCCCTCCTTCTAGAATTCAGCTCCCAAGGGCTGTGCTGAGGGCTTGGGGCTCAATGGCATCTGCCGAGGGAGCCGGTCACAGTGGGAAAGCCCTTTCTTGCGGTCAGCAGTGTGGGAAGGTGAATTTTCCCCAAGTGTTGGGTCGGAGAAGAGGGTGGAGCGTGCACAGGGGAGAGGGCCACTGGAGCCCCGAAAGCCATTTCCGGGAATTCTGTGGGATCAGTAGCATGGCTGCGTGGCGTGAGAATGTATGTCTGTCAATTTATTATTTCATTAAAGAATTGCTCCGGAGCAAACAGCTTCTTCCCCTCCCATCCCGCGCGGTTCCCGGGTGGCACCTGTGAAGGCTGCAGCCGGTTAACCTCCCGGGGACCCTCTCCGTTCCACACCCCCAGTCTGGTTTTCTGTGCGTCTGTCTCTCTGACCTTTTATCGAAGTTTGATGGTTTCTGTGGTTTTAATTTTTATTTTTTTCAGTGACGTTTAAAGGGGCCTGTGATGCGTAAACCCGCACTTGACCCGCTCAGGGGAGTCCGCGCCCTCGGCACACCCCTTGCGCCGTCCCGGGGGGGTCTCTCCATCCTCTCACTAGGGCTGTTTTCGGCTTTGGGTGGGGGCTGAGTGGCGCGTGGGGCTGAAGCCCCGGGCCCCCCCTTCATCGCCCCTGCACCCTGGCCAGCAGTGGGTATGGAGAGGAGACCAGCAGGTCGGCGTGGGGGACACCCAGGGACACCCCGGCTGGAGCCAGAGGGCGCACCCGGTCTTGACCAGCAGGGAGGAGGGAGAGGGGCAGAGTGGAGGGTGGCCGCCGGGCCCCTTGCTGAGAGGAGAGGCCTGGAGGGATTGTGCAGCCTGAGAAGTGCAGGCTGGGATGAAAGGGTCATGGGGGCGGTATCATATGACCATTTCTCTTTTTCAAAACCCTTGCTTCAGTTGTTTAACAGCTTTATTGAGATAGAATCCATAGAGCTTGCAGGTAACCATTTAAAGTGTGCTGTCAGTGGTTTTTAGTTCCTTCACCGAGTTGGGCAGCCATCACCACCATCAAGTTTAGAACATCTCCATCACCCAAAAAAGAAACCCTGTACGCTTCAGCAGTCAGTCATTTACTATTCTCCCAGCCCAAACCCCTGGCAGACGTGAATCTACCTTCGTCTCTGTGGATTTGCCTATTCTGGATATTTCATATAAATGGAACATAAAATATGTGGTCTTTTGTGTCTGGCTTCTTTCAGCATTCTTGTTTCCAAGATTCATTCATATTGTAGCATGGATCATTCCTTTTATTTTTCCATTGTCTTTTTAAAAATTGAGGCATAATTCACATATCATAAGATCCGTCCTTTTAAAGTGGTCAGTCCTGTGGTTTTTTAATATATTCACAAAGTTGTGCAACCATCTCACTGTCTATTTCTAGATCGTTTTCACTGCTTTAGAAAGAAACCCAAACCCATTAGCAGCGCTCCCCAGTCCCTATAATCTCTAATCCATTTTATGTTTCTGTGAATTTGCCCATTCTGATATTTTGTATAAATGGTATCTTCTAATCTGTGATCCTTTTGTGGCTGGCTTCGTTCACTCTAGCCTGATGTCTTCACAGTTCATACATGTTGTAGCATCTATCAGATTTTAATTCTTCTTTATTGCCAAAGAGTTTTCCAGAGTATGGATAGACCAGATTTTGTTTAGCCTTTCACCAGTTGACGGACATTGGAGTTGTTTCCACATTTTGGCGATGGTGAAGGAAGCTGCTCTGTGGCTCTCCCGTCAGCCCGGGCAGAAGAGGGCACTTCCAGCTGCCTGCCGCCCAGGCCTCACCGTGCTGCTCCATTGTGTTCTCACAGGCACAGAGTCCTCCTTGTCCACTTCCTTCTCCGTCCTCCCTCCCCACTTTTCTGCCCCCCCCCCCAGCAGCCCCAGCCCCAGGAGCGTGAGTCTGGAAGTAATTTCCAGGGAGCCTTGGGCAGGTCTCAGAGGTATCCCTGCACCCCCAGGGAAGCCACCGCTGGTTCCTGTCTTGGTTCTTGGAGGGAAGGGAGCAGAAGGGACAGCCAGGGCTTCTGATCCGGCCCCAGGGGAGCTGCGGGGCAGGGCTTAGGAAACAAACCTTTCTTTGGAGTCTTTAAAAGAATGTATGTATTAATTGTGCTTTATTTTTTGCAACAGAGAACACTTACCCCATATAAAACTCAAATCCAAAGACTTCTAGTGAAAAGTCTCCCTCCTTCCCCTGACTCCCACCACCCACATGTTCATCTTTGTCCCAGAGGTGCCCACCGTTACGGTTTTTGGGTATTCTTCCAAAGAGATGTTTGTGCGCACAGAAGCACCACACGTGCACAGGACCCACCTTTAGGACACTGAGAGCAGGGTCCTCTTATGTCATGCTGCCTTTTGCCTCTTGCTTTCATTCATCTGTCAGGAGATTCTCATGCATCCAGCCCAGTCTTTTTCCCAGCTGCATAATATTCCGGAGAAAGGACCTAATGTGCTCCCCAGGTCCCTGTTGCTGGGTGCCTGGCTCAGTTACAGACAAGGCTCTAACGGGTAACCTGGCTCAGACCCTGTTTGCGTAAACATGAGTGGAGCTGCAGGATAAAATCACAGAGATGAAATTGCTGGGATAGAAGATTTATGCATTAAAAAAAATTAGGAAAACTTCCAAATGTACACAAAAGAAGAGAGAACAGCACTATAAAACCCCACTGCCATCCCCATATGCCCTAGAGACCTAGATTTTGCCACACTTGCTTTACTGCTCTCTTTTTTGTTCTTGGCATATTTTAAAGCAAATCTCAGATCTCCTGTCATTTTACAAACAGAAGATTTCTTCATAAACACAGAGACGTTCTGAGACCTAATAAACATAATAGTTCTTTGGTATCATTGAGGGATGTGCTCTTTTCCTTTTTTCACATTTTAAAATTGAGATATAACTCACATTCCATAAAATCCACCATTTGAAGTGTACAATTAAGTGGTTTTAAGTTGGTTCGCAGGGTTGTGCAACCACCGCCACAGTCAGTTTCAGAACATTTTCATCACCCCAGAAAGAAAGTCCCTGCGCATTAGCTGTCACTTCCCACCCCCAGCCCTAAGGCAGCCAGTAATCCACTTTCCATCTCTATGAGTTTGCCTGTCCTGGACATTACACAATATCTGTCCTTTTGTATGTGGCTTCTGTCACTTAGCGTCGTGTCTTCAAGGTCCATCAATGTCGTAGCATGTATCAGAACGTCACTCTTTAATTGCTGAATGATAATCCTTTGTCCAGAAAGACCACATCTTGTCTGTCTAGGCATCTGTTGATGGACATTTGTGTTGTTTCCACTTTTTTGGGCTGTTATGAATAATGCCACTGTGAGCATTCATATACAATGTTTGTGTGGACACGCGTTTCATCTCTCTTGGGCATCTGCTCCATTGCCAGAGCAAAGGGAGACTCTGTGTTTAACTATCTGAGGACCTGCCCGGCTGCTTTCCACAGTGGCTGCACCATTTGACATTCCCGCTGGCAGTGTACCGGGCTTCCAGTTCCTCCAAGTCCTCGCCGAGTGTTTGTTCCCATAAACAAGTGTTTATGATCAGTCTTTTTTTATTACAGCCATCCTAGCGGGTGTGAACCTCACCGTGGTTTTGGTTTGCATTTCCTGATGGCTAATGATGTTGGGTGTCTTTTCACATGGCGATGTGCATTTAAAGTTCTGATGTGTATCTCCAAATGTGGGACCGGAAGTCTGTTTTTGACGGCTGTGTCAGTTTTGTTCGGCCCCCAAACACTGTCCTTCCCTGCCCAGTTTGTCTGGCCTTTGTCTCTCCCTTTCCAGAGAGCCTCACTCACAGTCATGGTTCTCTGTCTTGATCGTGTTCTCCTGTAGAGAGACCTCCAGTCCCTCCTCCCTCGGGGGTGGGAACCCTTGCTCTGCCCCCCTGCTTGCTGTGTGACCTGGGGCAAGCACCTTAACTTCTCCAAGCCGCAGCTTCTTCCTCTGTAAAAAAATGGGTAGCAGCCACCCTTCACAGGTCTTGAAAACTGCTTCCTTCTTCCCTTGGGCTTTCTCCTTCCTTCATTTATTGGACACAAGTTACTCCCAAAAATGGGTGTACCTCTGTTCATTTATTTAAATTATTATAGAGTGCCTGCTGCGTGCCAGCCACTGTTCTCGGTGTAGGAATTCAGCCTGAACAAGACGAGACAAAGGTCCTTGCCCTGGGGAAACCGAGTGCTTCGTGGACCAAAAGAACACGGGAAGGAGAATGGAGGGAGTGGTGCCAGTGGTAATTTCAGCCATCCCTCACTGAAAAGGTGGTCTTTGAGCAAAGACCTAAAAGAGGTGAGGGAGCAAGCCAAGGGTATTCCTGGCAGAGGGAGCAGCAGGTGCAAAGGCCCTGAGGCACGGGGTGAGGATGCTTGTCCGAGTCACAGCCAGTGACTGGTGGACCCAGAATTTGAACCCGGGTCATCTGGAGAAAGAGTCTGTCTTTTTGTTATTTTATGAACCTTATTGAGCTGTAATTTACGTCCAATGTAATGCACCCATTTTAAGAGTGCTATTTATTGGATGTGTTTTGACAGACGTATGCCTTTGTGTAACCACCACTACAATCAAAATACAGAACATTTCCATTACTCCAGAAAGTCCCTGTGTCCCTTTGCAGTTAGTCCTGTCAATTGGTTTTGCCTTTTCTAGAGTTTGGTATAAATGGAATCATTCCTCTTTCAAGTTTGGCTTCTGTCACTAAGCATAACAAATCTGAGACTCATCGGTATGGTTGCATTTATCAGTGACTTGTTCCTTTTTGTTCCTGAGCGGTAGTCCTTGTGCACGTGTCACGGTTTGTTGCTGCATTCGCTGTTGGTAGACATTTGGGGGATTTCTAGTATTTGGCTGTTACAAATGAAGCTGCTATGAACATTCGTGTACAAAACTTTTTATGGGCGTACATTGTCATTTTTCTTAAGGAAATACCTAGGAGTTGAATGGCTGGGTTGGATTATAGCTGCATGCTTAACTTTATTAGAAACTGCCAGACCGTTTGTCAAAGTGCTTGTAGCATTTTCCGTTATCCCCAGCAATGTATGAGATTTCCTGTTGTCCCACATCCTCGCCATCACTTGTTGTTGCCAGTCGTTTTAGACATTCTAATGGGTTTGTAGCGGTATCTCTTTCTGGTTTTGATTTAAATTTCCCTGATGACTGAAGATGTTGAGCAGATTGTAATTTGTGTATCTTCTTTTGTGAAGTGTCTGTTCAGATGTTTTGCTCATTTTTAAATTGAGTGGTTTGTCTTCTTATTGAGTTGTAGGAGCTCTTTATATATTCTGGGTACCTGTTCTTTGTCTCATATGTGTTGTAAACATTTTCTCCCAAACCACGCCTTGCCTATTTATTTTCTTGCTGGTATTGTTTAATGAGGAGAGAGTTTTCTATCTCTCAAAGCCAAGTTTATCTTTAGAGCCTGTGCTGAGTGGACAGTATGGCTGAGACC
>PVIY010051129.1:0-15841 GCA_004026745.1 Myrmecophaga tridactyla
TTATCCTGCCCAGTATGTGGCGCTTGTCTGCCTGCGGGTCCCACCAGCAAAAGATGTTGCAGCTCCTTTAACTTTGGAAGGCTCTCCCTGCTGGGGGCGTGGTGGAGACAGAGGAGAGGTTGTAGGCTGGTTTTAATGGCTTCAAATTGCCAAGCCCTGGGGTCTGAGTTCCTTGAGAGAGGGATTCCACCTAAGTTGGACTTCACCCCTCCCCTGGGGAAGGCACAGGTGGGAGATAGCCCTGAAAGCAGTCTGTTTCTCCCTATGCATGGGGCAGTTGCGGCCCGAGTAGTCCCACCATTGAATCCAGAGGCAGCCAAGCCTCCGTAGAAACAGCCATGAAAACCCCCATTTTGTCCCCTTTCCTCTTTTTTGGTTAGCCCAATAAGCGACCTCTGCCTTGACCAGTTTCGCGTGAGCTGGGGGCCTATTTTTAGTAGTCAGAATTTGTTTATTAATGCCACAATTGGTGTTTGGTTGGACTCAGTCCCTGCTACTGTTAGTCTCTTTCCTTTCCCTCCGGGAAGCCGACTATGGGGGAGGGCCGCCGGCCGCCGCAGCTCAGGGAACTCACGGTTCCAGAGACTCGCAGTCGGTCCAGCTGGTCCAGACTTGGGTACGCTGTGTGTACTATCCTGGCTCCGGGAGCTGTTCTGTACTGTTTCTGGTTATTTAGTAGTTGTTCTGGAGGGCGAACTAAAATGCGCACATTGCTAAGCCGCCATCTTGGCCCCTCCCCTCCTGCCTGTACTATTTTGATCTTATCTTTTAGTACACTGATGCTTTCTTCTGCCTGTTCAAATCTGCTTTATATGCAAGTAGTATGTTTTTATTCTCCCTTATTTTGCCTTTAATCCCAGTAATTTCTTTTTCTTTTAAACTTTTGAATTACTTCCTTTTGCTCACTCATTGGCCTCTTGTATCTTTGGCTCCAGACCTACCATTTCTATCTATATTTTCTGTTATCTACTTGAATTGATGTAGATATTTATTTGAACTTCTTTGATTAGGTATTCCAAATTCTGTGTCTTCTCCGAAGTTTTAATTTGTTCTCTTAACTGAGCCATATCTTCCTGTTTCTTTGTATGGCTTGTAATGTTTTAGTGATATTTGGTCATCTGATTACTTTGATATGCGAACACTGGAGGTCAGTTTTTCTCTCTTGCCTAGGGTTTTTTTGTGTGTGTATGTGTGGGCTGTATGGTGGGGGGTCACATTTAAATCTTTTTCCACATGACCATCTCGTTATTGTAGCACCATTTGTTGAATTTTTTTTTTGGTGGGGGAAGTGCATGGAGTCAAACCCAAGTCTCTCGCATGGCATGTGAGAACTCTACCACTGAACTACCCTTGTCTCCCCACCTATGGTTTTATTGTTGATTGGCTTTGTGTTATGGCTCTTCTTTTATACTTGGTCCAATTTATTCTCGACCTTTAGAGTAGGGTGCTGGGGATGTCTCCATTTAGTGTTCAGAGGGAATATGGTCACTTACTCTTGTTTGCCACAAGGTAGTCAAACTCTCCTCTGTGACTATCATTCCATAGTCTCTAGTTCCTCTGTTTTACTCTTTCCTGAGAACAAAACTCTAGACTTCTGGGGTATGGGACAATTAATCACCCAATAGGGTAGCACGGAGGTATGGGGACAGGTACCTAAATATCTAACTCCTTCTCAAAACCCTTTTACCTAGTCTTCCTTATTTTAGCCATTCTTTTTTTGTCTTTACCCTCAGTTCTGTTAGTACTTAGTAGTGCCAGTTCTTATGCCTTATATGTATTCTTCGGTGTAAATGGGAGATTCTCAGTTGTCTCTGCTGCCAACTTGGGATGCAACTTTTTCATGTCTGCTATCTTATTTATTACTTACACATTTGTTTTTCACATTCCTGGGTATCCAAAAATGTTGCTATTGTCTTTTTCATATTCTTCCCATCCTTGTGGGTTTATACGTTTAAATCTCCATTTACTATAGAATTTTTTGAGTTTTGGGAAGAAGTGAAATTAGATGTATATGTTCCTTCTAGATTTTTTGTCAACTTTCAACTACTATTAAATTTCTCAGAGTTTTAAGTTTAAGTTCAAAACGTGTTCTAAAGACATGTTTTAAAGAAGCAGATTGTAGGATTTGAGAGTAATATACCATGGTACTTTCTCAAGTCATCTTCTCTGTTACTCCATATTGTTCCTTTGCTCATCTCACTCTTTTAATACCTGGTTAGATGTAGTACTTTGCAATAAACATTCTTTCTTCCGCCTAGAAAGTGGATCCCTGTTTAAACTTCATCTTTATCTCTCTCAATAGCCTGCAAGTTCTTTTTTCGTTTGCTTTCAGATCTAAGAGAGAATTTACCTTTTTCTGTGTCAATTTCTTTACTTCTTCTAGAGAGGTCTGTGGTCCTTTTTTAGAGTTTTCACAGCAGCTCATTTCTACCTCTTATTTCATTGTAAGTTAAGTGTCAACAATGCTTTCTAATACTATTGTTGTTCTTAAGCTAATTAAAGGCTCTGACATTTATGTATGTCTTTGATTAAGAAAGAATATTGAAACAAATTAAACTGTTTTTATTTAATAGCACTTGGAATTTTGGGGTATAACAGAACTCTGATGTAAATAAAAGTGTTAAAATCTTAAATGTTAAAGTGGTCATTTTTTTATTATGTTCTTTTTGTAGGTCAAGTCTGGATTCTTCCATGAAAGTGATTCCAAAGCTGTTGCTAAATCCATTAGAGACCGGGTGACCTTGATAAAGAAAACAAGGGAGAAGAAGCCAGTTAGTTCTTTGGAAGAACGCAGGGATTCCCAGTGCAAGTCTGTGGGAAAGGTGCTCCCTCAGCATCAGAATACAACTTTGCCTCCTGCTTCTCCTGCTCAGCAGATAGGGACTGAATGTGAAGAAACTGAAGTTGATCAATATGTTCGACAGCAGCTTCTACAAAGAAAACCACAACAGCACTGCTCCTCTGTTACAGGTAACATGCCTATGATTTATTAAAAAACAGATCTGTAATGATATGTTATCTATTATTTCATCAGTCCTTTTCAAAATCTCCAAAAAAAAGACAGGTCAGCTAGTTTCATTATTTTAAATTAAGAAACTATTTTGTTAAGTGACTTGTCCAAGACACTAATGAAATAAGGATTATAACCTAGCATCTGGTTTTGTTCAGGGAACCAATAAAATGATTTATTACTGTTTTAAAGTGTCTAAAGTAAATCTTTTAAGAAAGAAAATTTGGAACATAAGATACAATTTATTCTTCAAGAAGAGATTTGCTAAACTTTAAGACCCTTTATATTTTAGACTCAAGTATAAAATTAACACAGTCCTCCAGTTTTTCTGTCATTATGCATTCTCTTCTCCAGAAGGACACTGTATTTTCATCGTAATAACCAATTGTTCTGTAAAGACAGTATTATCTACTAGCCAGGTTAGTAAAAAGAGAAATTTTCAGTTACGCCATGTCAGGATTTCATTGCTTGATGGAGAATTTACATGATGTTTTTTGATAAATTCATATTATACATATGTTATTTAAAGCTGTCTCAGGTTGTCAAGATAAAGAAACACTTACCATTGTGTGTGCCATATGGGCATTTTGTAGGAATTTTTCATGCTACCTGTTGCTTATTTTCTTTGTTATAGGTGACAGTTTGCCTGAGGCAGGAGCTGGATCCATTATACATTCAGATGCTTCAAGTCTGCCCAGTATAGTTTATTCCTCAGACAAGGCACTGGGCTCTCAAGTGGTTCCTAATATGCCACAGGCTGAAATAAATGTTCCAGGACTAGTTTATCCATCTCAGCAACTAGTAGGACATTACCAGCAAATCTCAGGGGTGAGTTGATCTCTTATATTTTTAAGTATATAATCAGTGTATTTATTTGGAATGGGAGAATTTATCTTTCTTCTTCTTCTTCTTCTTATTGTTATTTAACAGTTGCAGAAGCAGCCAAAGATGACTCAGTCCCCAGGTTTGCCATTAGTTCAAGGTCAGTCCACTGTTTTGCCAGTACATGTCCTTGGACCTCCAGTTGTTTCACAACCCCAGGTTCCCCCAGTAACTGTACAGAAGTTTTCACAAATAAAGGTAAGACGTATTTTAGAGACTGTGTATACATTTAAACAAATTTAATACTGTCTAGATTTTCCTTTAACCATCATAGTTAGGTAAAGGTTGCTGAAAGCTATAGGTTGTTTATTCTTTCCTTCACCTAAGACATTCTTCTTGAGGATGTGCCTAACATTGTATAACTAGAACCTTCAGATACTCCTTTTATAATTGGAGAGGAAATAGTGAACTCAGTATATGGACAGAAAATATTTCTTTAGGACTTTGATCTCTTTCTCTTGGTAATGATGGTTTATTCTTTGTATTGAACTTTTACAGCCTCATGTGAATGTGGAGATATGTCTGTTGTCATTAAACAGAAATAGTATTTCATAGACAGTCATAATTTTTAGCAATTTCATTTAAATTCTTGACTTTTTTTGGTTCATGTTTATTTTCATAGAAGCAAGAAGCAGTATTTTTGTCTTTCATACTCTTAAAGTCAGTGTTATTCATTTCTGACAATGAGTAAGCAGTCTTTGTGTGAGTTTATATATCTAGACTATATCCTAGTTCCCTAGGTTATGGACTCTGGACATGTGGTCCAGCTTTTCATTACCATCACCGTGCATTCTTCTCCTACCCCCTCACTATCACCTGTCTGTGCCTTTTCTTTTTGGAAATGAAATGATCTGAGCTCCTAAGCAGTCTTTGTATATGGTTTAGCTAGCAGCTCTTTCTATGGTGAGATTAGTATATAGTCAGTCACAGTTCATTAACAAGGTTTGAATGAGTACTACCTAGTGTGGCTATAAGGGGAAATAAAATATGGCACTTGCCCTCAATGGGTTCAAATCTTGTAGGAGAAAGTGTAGATACACTTGATAAATGCTAGATACATTTTAAATCTGCTGGGGTAGATTTAATCTGATATAGTTATAAGGCACCTGGTATTCGGTTAGTGTTATAGGTGATATGGTGCATTCTGTAATTGTGCTGATGTTGTGGTTTGACATGTCTTTTTCTAAGATCATAACCAAGTATGTTGAATGGACACTGACATATGACTTAGGTTCAGCCACAGGTATGTATATTTTAAAATATGTTTCCAAAATTAAAAAAAATTATTATGAAAGTATGCTTATTTTTTAAAAAGCCCATGACATTATAAAAAAAAAAAAAGGAAAGTGATAATCACCTCTTATCTCTCCGGCAAAAGCAACCTATTATTTATTTACATTTGAGGATATAGCCACTAGATTTGTTTTCTTCTCTCTGTGTACATATATAATTTTTTTTATATATACACATGTATTCACACATGGGGCTGTTTTGTAACCTGCTCTTTTCATTTAATATATAGAAATCCCCTATGCATGCACCTTGACCATTTGGGTCTTTTTTATGAGAGCAGTGGCTGAAGTTCTAGGAATTATTGCTCACAACCTATACTTATTTTAGGACAAGTTCTTGAAAGAGCTTCTATATTAAGTTTAGTGATGTTATTGAAATTCCTTTGTGCTTTCTCTTGCGACTTCTACTGTCAGATGTGTGAAAGTGTTAGAGTCAGTTAGTCTGAATCTCTGCCAGTTTCTGAATGAGTTATAATTCTGCTAAGTGCTATATATGAGAAACCACAACCAGTATATTTTTGGGACTGATCTCAGCCCCTTAGTGTATTCAACTAGCATTTACTCATGGTATTAGGCATTTTATAGGACTAAAGCTATACTCAGCACCTTTTTTTAAAAAAACTTTTTTATTATATAGTATAACATATATACAAAGCAAAGAAAAAAGCAATAATTTTCAAAGGACTCTTCAGCAAGTAGTTACAGGACAGATCCCAGAGTTTGTCATGGGCTACCATACCATCCTCTCAGATTTTTGCTTCTAGCTGCTCTAGAATATAGGAGCCTGGAAGGAATATTTTTTTCATATTGGAAGAGTCTATCACTAATATGGGGTAGGGAGATGGAACTATCTGATTACTCAGCACCTTTTTGATAGCTTACTATAATTTTAGAACATAGCATTATCAATCTCTCTGCTTTTTTTTGAAAAATAGCATAGTTGTAGAACAGATTTCAGAGTTTGGTGTGGGTTACAATTCCACATTTTTAGGTTTTTACTTCTAGCTGCTCTTAGATACTGGAGACTAAAGGAAGTATCAATTTAATGATTCAACCATCATACTCATTTGTTAAACCCTACCTTCTCTATATAACTCCACCATCATCTTTGAGCTTTTTGTCCCACTCTTTAGGTGTATTTTGGGTTATGCCCATTCTAACTTTTTCATGCTGGAAGAGACTGTCAATAATATGGGGTAGGCGGATGGAACTAGCTCATGCTCTGGGCCCTGTAGGTTTCAGCACTTAACTGGACCAGGGACCAATTTGGAGGTTGTAGGTTTCTGGAAAGTATATTGCAGAGTTTGATATGAGTTACAATTCCATAATTTTAGGTTTTACTCCTAACTGCTCCAAGAAACTGGAGACTAAAAGAGTTATCAGGGTAATGATTCAACATTCATATTCGTTTGTTAAATCCTGTCTTTACTGTATAACTCCACTATTACCTTTGATCTTTCCATCCCTCTCTTTAGGGTGTTTGGGCTATGGCCATTCTAAATTTTTCATATTGGAAGGGTCTATCACTAATATGGGGTAGGGAGATGGAACTATCTGATTACTCAGCACCTTTTTGATAGCTTACTATAATTTTTAGAACATAGCATTATCAATCTCTCTTGGACAGGCCCATTAAAATGGGCTTAGTATATGCATTTATCATTTGAATTTTCCTTGCACCAGTACCAGGAACTGCAGCTGACCTTTGGAACAGATGGACAAGCTTCAGCCCAACCTATGGCTTTAGACTTGTCAATTACTGGAGTTCCACAACAAATCCTTTCTGAAGTTTGTCCTCAGACATTGCCTGCTTCACAGATGACTTCCCAGCCTCCATCAGTTGGTCTTCAGTTGGAGCATGGTCCTAGAAATGGAAGTCAGGCATTAACCAAAGTGCCAGATATCAATCAGTCTTCTAGTTTCTTACCAGTTAATCACATTCAAGTTTTGTTGAATCATTTCTCTGCCCAATATGTGAACAATGCATGGAATGCTGCTTGTACAACTCAGTTCCTTTCTGATTCCATTGGGGTGCATTCAGGGGCCCATCAGCCTTCACAAAAGATATGTTATGTATCATAGCTATACCCAGTTGTACATCAGGAGTCCATAACTCCAGGTTCTTTGAAGCCGCAAAGTCAGACTGTGCACTTGAATGAGCCTTGTTTCCAAACCTCTATTCAGTAGCAGTAATTAATTTTATAATCTAAGATTATGGCATCCCCACAGAAAAATATTCAGTAACATTGTATTCTGCAGGAGTCTCAAACTCATGGAAGTTGGCAGCAGCCAAAGGGTGGCATTGAAAGTGTGGTTCAACATCCAGAATGGCCATCTTATTTTGTTCAATGCACTTCTTCAGGACCACTCACAGAACTTCTGCCCCTCCCATTGAAAGCTCCTAAGCAGCTACTCTTTGTGGTAGGCCCTCAGGAAAAAGCTTCCTAGCAATCACAGCCAACTTACCCAATTCAGCCCCCAGCACGACCTCTTTATTCACTGCCTGGCCTGGAGCATCCTCTTTACACTGCACAACCACAGGATCACAACCAGCCTATTCTATACAGACTTTTTATACAGTCCCACATATGGTACAACCTATTATTTGGCACCATCCCAAGGGCAGCCTGCTTATTTAGTGCAGACTCCAGTTCAGTCATCTTTTCCACACCAGTCAGCATATACAATCCAAACAACTTACCCTGTGCACCCTATGAATTAACCTGCTTACCAGGCACTGTCTCTGGAGTGGGCCTCCTATTCAGAAAAAACTGCTTACGCCATCTAAACAACTGAACAGTCAACCTTCATAACCCAGAAAGTATACACAGTAAAGCTACCTGAACGCAAGGTAGTACATGTTACAAACTCTACATATCAGAAGTTATATTCAGTACCACCTTATGTAGTGCAGACTTTGAAGTCTATTTAACACAGTCCCAAAGTAGTAATTCTTTAATGTTGGAACAAAAGACATATTTAGCATCAACCTAAACAGGCATATTCTACTACACAGACATATTCTACTGAACCTTTATTTAATGTCCAACATTCAGCAGCCCCATCCCAAGCAGATGTCAATTTTGAACACCAGCAACTGTGCGTGCAAGCCCAGTCAACTAGCATTACATCTCAGAGGGTGGTGGAAGGAAAGATTCAACACCGTGGGCAGATGTCCTTCATTCTGTAGGACTCTTCACAGCCCCTGATCTGGCCCCCACACTTCTCAGTACAGCTTTCCCAACCACATCTAACACTAGGCAAGGTTTTTCATTCATCTTTCATTCAGTATTAGCAGATCACTCATTTATCCCACAGGTAAGCATAGCAGTCCCATCAGTTGTCCTCTCAAAGTAGGTCTCATAAATCAACAGCAGTCTTTATATAGCCAGCATCCTGATGTCCAGCAGTAGCTACCTCATTCACAGGCACCTAACCAAGTTCAGCCATTACCAAGTATTCCAAAGACCATTAGAAACATGGTCCAGATTATGCTTCCTTTGCAAGAACAGTTGCAACCAGTGGCATTGGAACATCAATATGTAATACAGCTTTAGAGCAGCCTCAAGTGCTTCAGGCCTTAGACAACAGTCAAACTTTCCCCCTACAGAAAAACCTAGGACGGCATCAGCCAGCATACATTCAACAGCAGTCTGCTGTCCAGCCACAGTGGCAGTCATCTTCTAAATTAACACCTGTTTCTGGGTCATCAGAACAATAATTACAACAGCAGACCCTCTGTCAAATCTCTGGGATAGTCCTTTGAAATCAACCATCTTTTTCTCTTCATCTACTGATGTTTAGTATTCCAGTACAGACTTTCACTGCCTTTCAGAACGTTTCTGAATTACAGACCCAGCAGCATTTATACGGCCAAGAAGTTCCAAAGGTAAATCCTCCTGGGAGAAAATGTGGATGATTGTGATTTTTCTATAATGTTCAAAGGGAAAGATATTTAAAAACTCATAGAGATACTGAGTTGTAGTAGAAATAACACTGTGCTGGGAGTTACAGTCCCTATTTCTGGCTCTCTTCTTCACTCATTGAGTGACTGATTCAATTCTGTTCTGAGTTTCCTCATTGGTAAATCAAAGGAAGTAGGGCAGATGACAACAACAACAATAAAAAACAGTATTTGCGTACTTACTTGGAATGTACCAGTAAATAAAAACCAAAAATCCTTTCTCATTGACTTTTGTTGTCTAATGTGGGGAGACTATCCATAAACAAAATAAAAAGTAAAGTATATAATATGGTATATGATGTTCTGGGAAAAATTTAGAACAGTGTAAGGAGAAAAGTAGGTCGTAATTTTAAATAAGGTGGTGATTAAGGTAGGCCTTATTGAGAAGATGACATTTGAGAAGACAATTGAAGGAAATAAGGAAATCAGCAATGTATATTCCAGGCAGAGGAAATATCTGCTGCAAAGGCTTTAAGAAAAGAGTGTGTCTGGCATTTTTGAAGAACAGTAAGGAGGCCACTGTAGTATTCCAAAAGCTTTTTATCCTAAAATGTTAGGAGCCCATAATTTTCTTCTTCTACATTTATAGTATCGGATTTGCCTTTGTGAAACAATAATTAACATTTTTGAGTGATTCCTATGTGACAGACTCTATCTTAAGGGGTTCACATGTACTATTCTTTTTTTAAAAAATTGTTTTTATTGATAAATTTAACATGCAAGCATTCTGTTTTTATTTTTTAATTTTTATTTTTTATCACATAATTGTATATTCATCATCATGATCATTACTTAGAACATTTGCATCAATTCAGAAAAAGAAATAAAAAGAAAACAGAAATAAAATTCATAAACACCATACTCCACAGCCCTCCCTTTCATTGATCACTAGCATTTGAATCTACTAAATTTATTTTAACATTTGTTCCCCCTATTATTTATTTATTTTTAATCCATATGTTTTACTCATCTGTCCATAAGGTAGATAAAAGTAGCATCAGACTCAAGGTTTTAATAATCACACAGTCACATTGTGAAACCTATATCATTATACAATCATCTTCAAGAAACACGGCTACTGGAACACAACTCTACAGTTTCAGGCAGTTCCCTCCAACCTCTCTGTTACGCCTTAACTAAAAAGGTGATATCCATTTAATGCATAAGAATAACCTCCAGGATAACCTCTCGACTCTGTTTGGAATCTCTCAGCCACTGACACTTTGTCTCATTTCACTCTTCCCCCTTTTGGTCGAGAAGGTTTTCTCAATCCCTTGATGCTGAGTCCCAGCTCATTCTAGGATTTCTGTCCCACATTGCCAGGAAGGTCCATACCTCTGGGAGTCATGTCCCATGTAGACAGGGGGGAGGGCAGAGAGTTTGCTTGTCCTGTAGGCTGAGAGAGAGAGGCCACATCTAAGCAACAAAAGAGGTTCTCTTGGAAGTGACTCTTAGGTCTGATTTTAAGTAGGCTTAGCCTATCCTTTGCAGGGTTTTCATATGAACAAACCCCAAGATTGGGGGCTCAGCCTATTGCTTTGGTTGTCCCCACTGGTTGTAAGAATACCAAGAATTCTCCACTTGGAGAAGTTGAATTTTCCCCCTTTCTCACCATTCCCCCAAAGGGACTTAAATGCAAGCATTCCTTTCTTTTATTTTATTAATTTAAAAATTTTTTAAAAAATACCAAAAAAACCACCGAACACAAACATTCATAATTTTTGATCATTCTGTTCTACATATAATCAGTAATTCACAATATCATCACATAGTTGCATATTCATCATCATGATAATTTCTTAGAACATTTGCATCTATTTAGAAAAAGAAATGCAAAGAAAACAGAAAAAAATTCGTATATACCATACCCCCCACCCCTCCCTCTCACTGATCACCAGCATTTCATTCTAAATTTATTTTAACATTTGTTCCCCTATTATTCGTCTTTATTCCATATGTTTTACTCGTCTGTTGATAAGGTAGGTAAAAGGAGCATCAGACACAAGGTTTTCACAATCACACAGTCACATTGTGAAAGCTATATCATTATGCAATCATCTTCAAGAAACATGACTACTGGAACACAGCTCCACATTTTCAGGCAGCTCCCTCCAGCCTGTCCATTATACCTTGACTAACACGGTGATATCTATTTAATGCGTAAGAATAATCTCCAGGATAACTCTTGACTCTGTTTGGAATCTCTCAGCCATTGACACTTATTTTGTCTCATTTCACTCTTCCCCCTTTTGGTCAAGAAGGTTTTCTCAATCCCCTGATGCTGAGTCTCAGCTCATTCTAGGGTTTTTCTCAATCCATTGATGCTGAGTCTCAGCTCATTCCAGAATTTCTGTTCCACGTTGCCAGGAAGGTCCACACCCCTGGGAGTTATGTCCCACGTAGACAGGGGGAGGGTGGTGAGTTTGCTTGTTGTGTTGGCTGGAGAGAGAAGCCACATCTGAGCAACAAAAGAGGTTCTCTTGGGGATGACTCTTAGGCCTAATTTTAAGTAGGCTTGACCTATCCTTTGTGGGGTTAAGTTTCATATGAACAAACCCCAAGACTGGGGGCTCAGTCTATAGCTTTGGTTGTTCACACTGCTTGTGAGAATATCAAGAATTCAACTTGGGTAAGTTGAATTTTCCCCCTTTCTCATCATTCCCCAAAGGGGACTTTGCAAATACTTTTTTATTCACTGATCAAATCACTCTGGGATTCATCGGGGCATCACTGGACAAACCAACAAAATCTCATATCCTACTCAAGGTTCCATGTACTTATGGTGTTCAATGAAGCTGTCTACATAAGTTATAGTATGAAATCCACTAGTCAAAATTTAAATTTTGTACCAAATATTTTTTAAAAAAATATTTTTTATTTAAGAAAAAAAAACCAATATACTTAGAACCACCAACAATGGATATCTTAGTTAGCTTAACCATAGGCATATTCAAATAAAGTATCCATACAATCATTGTAAAGCCTGTGTTTGCACAGTAAGCTTCATAAACCAATTTAAAATTAAGGCAACAGGGAAAAAATCTACATATTCGGATAGCAAAGTTCTTAAATTCTAAGTATCAAAAACCTAGATACCATTTGATTAATTGTCGAAACTGTGAACGTTCTCAAAATGTCAAGTAGAAGATCCTTAGAAATAAAATTCATACACACCATACCCCTTGCCCCTCCCTTTCATTAATCACTGACATTTCAATCTAAATTTATTTTAACATTTGTTGCCCCAGTATATATTCTTAATCCATATGTTTTACTCATCTGTCAATAAGGTAGATAAAAGGAGCATCAGACACAAGGTTTTCACAATCACACAATCACATTGCGAAAGTATATCATTATACAATCATCTTCAAGAAACATGGCTCCTGGAACACTGCTCTACATTTTCAGGCAGTTCCCTCCAGCCTCTCCATTATACCTTAAAAAGGTGGTATCTATTTAATGTGTAAGAATAACCTCCAGGATAACCTCTTCACTCTATTTGGAATCTCTCAGCCGTTGAGACTCTGTCTCATTTCCCTCTTCCCCCTTTTGGTCGAAAAGGTTTTCTCAATCCCTTGATGCTGAGTCTCAGCTCATTCTAGGGTTTTTCTCAATCCCTTGTTGCTGAGTTTTTGCTCATTCTATAATTTCTGTCCCACATTGCCAGGAAGGTCCACAACCCTGGGAGTCATGTCCCACGTAGACAGGGAGAGGGTGGTGAGTTTGCTTGTTCTGTTGGCTGGAGAGAGAGGCCACATCTGAGCAACAAAAGAGGTTCTCTTGGGGGTGACTCTTAGGCCTAATTTTAAGTAGGCTTGACCTATCCTTTGTGGGATAAGTTTCATATGAATAAACCCCAAGAATGGGGGCTCAGCGTATAGCTTTCGTTGTCCACACTGCTTGTGACAAT
Organism: Myrmecophaga tridactyla; assembly: GCA_004026745.1. Classification (NCBI taxonomy): domain Eukaryota; kingdom Metazoa; phylum Chordata; class Mammalia; order Pilosa; family Myrmecophagidae; genus Myrmecophaga; species Myrmecophaga tridactyla. Next base: position 13,062 of record PVIY010051129.1, read on the forward strand.
ATCAAGAATTCAACTTGGGGGTGTTGAATTTTCCCCCGTTCTCACCATTTCCCGAAGGGGACTTTGCAAATATTTTTTCCACTCACTGATCAAATCACTCTGGGATTCATCGGGGCATCATTCTGGACAAACCAACAAAATCTCATGTCCTACTCAAGGTTCCATGTACTTATGTTGTACAACCAACTATCTACATAAGTTATATTAGGACATGCACTAGTCAAAATATAAATTTTGTACCAAATAAACAATTTTTGGTTTAGTCTCACACATAAGTTGAAATTTTAAAATATTAATTACTGTCAATTTTCAGCACCCTGCAGTAATGACATTCCTTTGTTCTTCCTCATGCAAAAACATTTTTTAAATTTCTACATTTAGTCACTATCATTATACACACTACGCATTCCTAGATTATACCATCTCAGTCTTTATCGTTTATCTTTCCTTCTGATTTCATTTGTGCCTCCAGCCCTCCTCCCTCTATCATTCTCACATTCAGCTTCATTCAGTGTTTTACCATAACTGTATTACAGTTAGGTAGTATTGTGCTGTCCATTTCTGAGTTTTTATATTCAGTTTAGGCCTAATTTTAAGAAGGCTTAGTCTATCCTTTGTGGGGTTAAGTTTCATATGAACAAACCCCAAGATTGGGGACTCAGCCTATTTTTAAAAAATTTATTAATTAAAAAAATTAACAAATGAAATATAATATTAACATAATCAGTAATTCACAATATCATCACTTAGTTGCATATTCATCATTTCTTAAACATTTGCATCCATTCAGGAAAAGAAATAAAAAGACAATAGAAAAAGAAATAAAACAAAAACAGAAAAAAAAAGATTATACCTACCATACCCCTTACCCCTCGCTTTCACTTAAAACTAGCATTGCAAACTAAATTTTTTTTAACATTTGTTCCCCCTATTATTTATTTTTATTCCATGTGTTCTACTCATCTGTTGACAAGGTGGATAAAAGGAGCATCAGACACAAGGTTTTCATAATCACACAGTCACATTGTGAAAGTTAGATCATTATACAATTATCTTCAAGAAACATGGCTGCTGGGACACAGCTCTACATTTTCAGGCATTTCCCTCCAGCCTCTCCATTAGATCTTGACTAACAAGGTGATATTTATTTAACGCATAAGAATAAGCTCCAGGATAACCTCTCAACTCTGGAATCTCTCAGCCATTGACTGACATTGACTGACAAACGAGACTGATTTTGTCTCATTTCACTCTTACCCCTTTTGGTCAAGAAGGTTTTCTCAATCCCTTGATGCTGAATCTCGGCTCATTCTGGGATTTCTGCCCCACGTTTCCAGGAAGGTCAACACACCTGGGAGTCATGTCCCACGCAGACAGGGGAAGGGTGGTGAGTTTGCTTGTTGTGTTGGCTGGAGAGAGAGACCACATCTGAGCAACAAAAGAGGGTCTCCTGGGGGTGTCTCTTAGGCCTAATATTAAGTAGGCATGATCTATTCTTTGTGGGGTTAATTTTCATGTGAACAAACCCCAAGACTGGGGGCTCAGCCTATAGCTTTGGTTGTCAATACTGATTGTGAGAATAACAAGAATTCAACTTGGGGGGGTTAAATTTTCCCCCGTTCTCACTATTACCTGATGGGGACTTTGCAAATACTTTTTTATTCACTAATCAAATCACTCTGGGATTTATGTTGTTACATACTTCATAACTTTATTCTGTCTTACAGCTGCATAATATTCTGTCGTATGTATCTACCACAGTTTGTTTAGTCACTCATCTGTTGATGGACATTTTGGCTGTTTCTATCTCTTTGCAATTGTAAATAATGCTGCTATAAACATTGGTGTGCAAATGTCTGTTTGTGTCCTTGCTGTCATGTCCTTTGAGTAGATACCTAGCAATGGTATTGCCGGGTCATATGGCAATTCTATATGTAGCTTTTTGAGGAACTCCCAAAGTACCTTCCATAGCGGTTGCACCATTTGACATTCCCACCAACAGTGAATAAGTGTGCCTCTTTCTCCACATCCTCTCCAGCACTTGTTGTTTTCTGTTTTATTGATAATGGCCATTCTGGTGGGTGTGAAATGATATGTCATTGTGGTTTTGATTTGCTTTTCTCTAATGGCCAGGGAATTTGAGCATCTCTTCATGTGCCTTTTAGCCATTTGTATTTCCTCTTCTGAGAAGTGTCTGTTCAAGTCTTTTTCCCATTTTGTAATTGGATTGGCTGTCTTTTTGTTGTTGAGCTGAACAATCTCTTTATAAATTCTGGGTACTAGACCTTTATCTGATATATCGTTTCCAAATATTGTCTCCCATTGTGTAGGCTGTCGTTTTACTTTCTTGATCAAGTGTTTAATTTTGATGAGTTCCCATTTCTTTCTTTCTTCAGTGCTCTTACTTTGGGTGTAAGGTCTATAAAACATCCTCCAAGTATAGCATTTATAAAGATATTTCCCTACATTTTCTACTAACAATTTTATGGTCTTAGATATAATGTTTAGGTCTTTGATCCATTTTGAGTTAACTTTTGTATAAGGTGCGAGATATGGGTCCTCTTTCATTCTTTTCCATATGGATATCCAGTTCTCTAGGCACCATTTATCGAAGAGACTGTTCTGTCCCAGGTGAGTTGGCTTGACTGCCTTATCAAATATCAATTGTCTATAGATGAGAGGACTCTAGTCTATTCCATTGGTCAGTACATCTATCTATATGCCAGTACCATGCTGTTTTGACCACTGTAGCTTTATAATATGCCTTAAAGTCAGGTAGC
>PVIY010051130.1:0-15836 GCA_004026745.1 Myrmecophaga tridactyla
AGGCGCTGTAGCTCAGGCGGTTCCCTCCAGAGTACCCTTAGAGAGCCCTCTCAGCCAGGGAGACAGCCGAATCCTTTGCTCCTTCCCTGACAGGCCTGGGGAAGAATACCTGCGTGATGCACCCCCATGTCCCCAGTGCTGACATCGGGAGGCGAACCCCACCTTCTTGAAGCTTTGTAAGCCGCGGCCCAGGTGCGCGTCCTGGAGAAACCACGGACTCTGCCGAACCCTATAAACATCCTTACCTTCCACACCCGCAGCTAACCCAGTAGTGTGAATTCAGTTATTGTGCCCGGGTGTAGGTTTCATTGTGCAGGAGTTGTGAGAAAAAGAAACACAAAGGTCCAATCGCATCAGACGCAGCCAATGCCGAGCACGGGGCTGCGACGCGCCGCGCGTGGGCCCCAGCGCTCGGGACACGGGGTCCGGCGGCTGTGTGAGGGTGGATGGCAGCAGTCCTCGCCGTCCACCGCACAGCAGCTGTCAGACAGCCGTGTAGGACTGTGGACAGGTGTGGACACTGGAGGCAATGGGGAGAGACTCACTGCGGGCGGTGGGGACAGAAGGTCCTCAGCGGAGCCCTAGGCCAGTCCGCCCAAAGCAGCGACCGTCCAGACTTCCTGTGAGAAGGGAATTGGGAAAAACAGCTCCTTTTTCCATACACTTTGCTTAAAAATGACAAATGAAAAATAACTGAAAAGATGAAAATCTTATACATATGGAATGGTGACATTTATATCTCAGTGCTTAATGATATGCATTATTATAATTACTTGGAAAAGCGTAAATTTAGATCCCTCCCTCAAAGAATTATTCACAGTAAACAGATTTGCAATACATTATTATATAAGATATTTCATAATAAATGTAAAATGAAATCATAAATGAATAGGAGAAAATATAGGTAGATGTTTTACTAATTTTACAAAGGATAAGTGCTTCCTAAACATAAGAGAAAACAAGGATTCCATAAGGCAAAAAAAAAGACTGAGAGATGTCATTACGTTTACAATAAATTATCACATTTCATCTATTATACAATATTTTTAACTTTTTTTTTCTCACATGGGCAGGCACTGGGAAACGAACCCGGGTCTCTGGCATGGCAGGCGAGAACTCTGCCAGTGAGCCGCGGTGGCCCGCCCTATTTTTAACATTTTAACAGCTCTAAAATTGGGATTGATGGCATCATGAAATAATTTTCAGCCATGCAGTAGTTTTGAAGCAGTTGTCGTTAACTTATACATATTCAAACTTGGCTCTATCTGTTCATATTGTCTTTGTGTCATGGAACGTGCTCATTGCTTCTACTGCATGGCCAAGTAATATAACCGAAGTTAGGAAAAGCTGTCAAATTTTCAAACACTGCGAGGCCGGTGTGAGCCCATGTCAAGCAGGATAGTTAAGGTGGGAACTAGTGAAAGTTCCCGCAACGTTGGATGGAGTCCCTTTACCTTCCGTGACATGAAATTCAACTGAAGAAAACATGAAGCCATGAATTAATTCATGCAAAATTGTGACACCATACAAGCTTTCAGTTTAAGTGGTAACAGCTCGAAGGAGAAGTATGAAGATAGTCCCAGAGTTTGTTTATTAAAATTGCTGTGTCCCCAGTGGTCTTTATGGTACAGAGATTACACTGTGTGGGAAATAATCGACATCAATGATAAACTTTATAGTCCGTGAAAAAAATGCAACTTACAAACTTGACATCGAGAAGAAATAGAAAATTAGAACATCCCTGTACCTGTGCAAGAAATTGAATCCATTATTTAAAACAGTCCCACCAAAAAACTCTGAGATCAGATAGTTTCAACAATAAATTCTTCCAAAAACTTAAAGAACACCTAACTTACACAAACTCTTCCAAAGAATAGAAAAAATACGGAAATAGTTCCCAACCCTATCAGTCTTTATCTACTATATCCTTGAGTCTAAAACCTAACAAATGCATTATACAATAGGAAAAACATAGGTCAATTTCTCTCATGAGCAAACATGGAAGAATCGAGAATAAAATATTAGCAAATCAAATTAAATGATACATAAAAGTGATAATAGGGATAGGCCAAGTTGAGTTAATTCCAATAATGTCACATTAGTTTAACATTTAAAAGTAATCAATATTACTCCCCAGATTAACATAAAAGTGAAGCTAACCTTTTTTCTCAATAAGTGAGAGAAAATGGATTTGGGAAATTTAGCACCTGTTCATGATAAAAACTCTTAGAAAATTAAGATGAAAAGGGAATTTCCTTATATAAGACAAAAATGAAAGGACAAATAATTGTAAGTCCTCACTAACATAAACACTCTTATGAGCAATCCCTGATAACTGAATTTCAGAGTGTAGGTTATCAGGTTATAGAACATGGGCAGAGGTGTGGCAATGCATGATTAAGGAGTTCAAAATTTTCAAAAAGTCTTATTGGAAAGATTCATTTTTTAAAGCTCTCACAGCAGCAACAGCTATTTCTGAATTTTAACTGTTACTTCTAAATTCTGAGATGCTGAGCTTTTGGGATATAACCTAGTAGACTTTGGGAATTTTCAGTAACTGTGTGAAACCTGAGACTCACAGAAGAGTTCTGCACTTTTGAAAGACAACTTTATTCCACACAGCAACTGTTAAATTACATGAAAAAGAGATCAGCCATCAACTAGAGGTATGAATTATGGTCTGGATAAATACTCAGGTAATCAGAATACAGGGTAACAGATGACATTGACTGTCATTTAAAACTTCAACTTCAATGTAACACCCCTTTACAATCCAGAGTATTTCAGAAAGAAAATTTAAAAGGATTTGCAAAGGCCACTTGAGGGGCTATGAGAAAATGTAGTAATATCAAACTTCCACACTTTGGGAATTCCTGATATTTCTTATATGCTTGAAAACATTAGGGACTACAAATTTATTCAGTGAAATAACTGAAACAGTTGAGCTACATCTGGTAGACTTAATTCTTGATGATGATTTCATAGCTATATAGCTTTTACTGTGTGATTATATGATCATGAAAACCTTGTGATTAACACTCATTTTATCCAGTAAATTGGGAGATTAGTAATAAAATAAATACAAAATCATAAATAAAAATAAGTAAATAAATAATAATGTGCCTAGGGGTTATGGAACATTTTGGATTTTATTCTTTCTTGTAGTAATGAAAATGTTCTAAAATTTATTGGGGTGATGAAAGTACAAATATGTACTGATGCAGTAACCATTGATTGTATACTCTAGGTGGATCATTTAGTCTTTTAATATATTTCAATAAAATTGCATTTGAAAAAGGTTAAACAAAAGTTTAATACATTCTATACCTGCATAAAACAAAACTAATAATAATAAATTAGATAATTAATATAGATTAAGATCAATAAACTATTCATATTTGATGGAAATACATTCAAATTTAAATAATGCTTATTTATCATTAAATATTAATATTTATCTATTTCTGTGTCATCTTCAAATCAATATTCTAAGACCAAATACACAATCATACATTGCATCTATTCTTTTGATCTGGAAGAGTTCCTCTTTTTACTTTATTCTTTATCACTGTTATTTTGAAAAAGGGAGGCCATTTATTTTGCAGAATGTCTATTAATTTAGATTTATTTGATGTTTTCTGAAAAAAAAAGGGAATTTCCTTAATTAGATTAAAGGTGTCTAAAAGAAAAATATACAGTAAACATAACGATTAATGGTGAGATATTGAAATCCTTTCCCCCGAGTTTGAAAATAATACAGAGATAACGCTGAAACACTTCTGTTCAACGCTATACTGGAGGTCACAGCCAGTAGAACAAAGTAGAGGAAATAAGTAAAAGCATTGTAAAGAATGGAATAATTATCATTATGCACACATGATGTAACATCCCAAAAAATCTACAGATAAAAAGTAAAAGACCTCTACACAGGAAACTAAAAAAGGTTACTGAGAAAAAGTTTTAATGCACAAATTATAGGAAGGCAATACCATGTCCACGAATTTTCTATGGATTCCATCTGATATTCTAAGGATATCAGTTCACCCCACACTGATCTACAGATTCAATCTAATCTTTAAAAAATCCAAGCATATCTAATTGTAAAATTAATGTGGAAATGAAAATGGGCAAAGAATATGCAAATCATCAAAGACAAGAAAAAATGAATGTCTTATAATTTCAGATATTACAACAATAAAGCCCCAGTAATTAAAACCTTGTGGTACTGACACAAGAATAGACAAAAGGACAAAAAACAGACCCCTCCCCCCCACAATAGGTCTGCCCCCTTGAGATTGGATTAGGATTCTAAAAATGTGCTTTTTTTGAGATACATAACAGTTTCAAATCAGCACATCCATTATCAAAAAAAAGACTCCCTACCTCACACCTTATACAAAAATTAACTCAAAATGGATCAAAGACCTAAATATAAGAGCCACCGGAACTATCAAACTCCTGGAAGGAAATGCAGGCAGCTTCTTTAGGACCTTGTGGTAGGTTACGGTTTCTTAGGCTATACAACTCAAAGCACAAGCAACAAAAGAAAAATGTAAGTGGGACCTTATCAAAACTAAAAGTTTTTGCACCTCAAAGGACTTTAGCATGAAAGAAAAATGACAATCTATACAGTAGGAGAAAATATTGGGAAACCACATATTTAACAAAGGCTTAATATTCAGAATATATAAATAAATCCTTCAACTTAACAACTACAGACAAACAATCCAAGTTAAAAATTCAGGGCAAAAAGCCTTGAATAGACATCTCTCCAAAGATATACAAATGACCAAAAAGCTCACGTGCCATCAGGGAAATGAAAATCAAACTGCAATGAGGTACCATTTCACATCCTTTAGAATGGTTGCTACTGAAAAAGAAAAAGAAAGAAAATAACAAGCGTTGGAGAGGCAAAGAAATAGGAACACTCACTCATCACTGGTGGCAATGTAAAACAGCACAAACTCTAGAAGACAGTTTGGCAGTTCCTCAGAAAGCTAAGTATAGAACTACCATTCCACCCGGCAATCCCACTGCTAGATTGAAAGCAGGGTCTCGAACAGATATTTACACAGCAATGTTCATAGTGGCATTATTCACATTTGCCAAAAGATAGAGGCAACTCAAGTGTCCATCAGCCAACGAATGCATGAATAAGTGGGATATTATACATACAGTGGAATATTATCAGTAACAGAAAGGGATGAGGTCCCGAGACACGCAGCAGCATGGAAGGGACTTGGAGACATCATAGTGAGTGAAATAAGCCAGACATGAAAGGACAAATACTGTATGTTCTCACTGATGTGAAACACGCAGAAATAAGCAAACTTCTAGAGTCAGAATCTAGAATATGGGTACTGGGGGCAGGGGGGGACAGGGGATGGGAAGTGTAGGTGGGGACAGGGGATGGGAAGTGTAGGTGGGGACAGGGGACGGGAAGTGTACTGGGTTTCTATTTGGGATGAGGGGAATGTTTTGGTGATTGAATGGTGGTGATGGCAGCACAACAATGGAACGCAATTAACAGCACCAAATTATAGATCTGAAACATGGCTAAAAGAGGAAATGTTAGGCTGTCCATATGGCAGCAGAATAAAATTTAAAGAAAAACATGGAACTACATTGCACAAACAGTGAATCCTAAGTTAAACCATGGAGTATAGCTAGCAGACAATTACAGAAGTGTGTATCAATAGTAACAACTGTTCCACACCAGCAAAAGGTATTAATAGTACGGTGATATACGGGAATCCTGTATTTTCTGCATGATTTTTCTGTAAACCCATTACTTCTTGATTAAAGAAAAAAAATAGCAGCCAAAATTAAAAATATTTAAATGTCCAATTACAAAAACCCACAAAACTTTTACTACCTCACAAAAAATCTCACAATGAGCTATCACTACAAACCTGCCAGATAAGCTAAAATAATTAATAAAACAATATTAATTAATGGCAAAGATGTTCGACCACTGGAACTCTCCTGGACCGCTAAAACGTGCAGATTGATACAACCATTTCGGAAAAGCGCCTATCAGGTGTTCTAAGCTGTGCACAGGCTCACCCTATGGCCGAGCAGCTCTATTCCTGGATACGCACGCATAAGAGCTCCATATACACATATACCAGAAGACCTTATCAGACATTCTTAGGAGCACTATTTTTAACAGCAAAAAGAAACTGGAAATAACTGAAACGTCCATCAGCGGTAGATCGGATAAATAAATGGTGGTGCCCACCAGCGAGAAATGAGCAAACGGCTCTCCAGCAGCAGCAAGGCTGAGTCTCCGAAGTGGAGCCCGAACAGAAGACGCCGAGCGGGCGCGGTGTGAGCCCGTGGGCAGTGGGCTCAGCTGCTGCCCGTAGGCCGTGCTGGAGGCCAGGCTGCTGGTGACCTTGGGGAAGGGCGTCCAGCGCGGCTCGAGGCAGGGGCTGGGTCTGCTCCGGCTGTACTTCTTCATCTTGGGCAGAGGTTCGCCGAAATGGATGCATCCAGGAAGCAGAGGAAGGATTTAAAACCCGAGTACACACGAATGCAAGTTAGATGCTAACTACACTTTCTTAACTTTGAAAAGCGGGGATCAGGAGGTCTGGGTTAAAATGCACACGGAACGTGGGTGCAGGGGCCCCCGGTCTCCCTGGGGAAAGCTCAGAACCGCGCCTGGGAAGCCACTGCCGCCTAGCGGCCCCTCCCCTAATTGCAGGATCAGACATTTGGGGCGTGACAGCTTCCAGTGCATTTACTGTGAATTCAGAATAATAGGACGATAGCAAAATGTCTGTTACTACCACCCCCTTTCCCCCACTGTTTATTTTCCGGGAAATTCTTTCTGGAAAGCAATCACTTTTGCCTCAAACCACTTCATCCTGCTAACATAAACAATTATTCAATTTTTATCCTTTACTCATAAAAATGATACCTACCAGCCATCCAGCCGTTACTTGATGCCAGGCGCTGCATTAATGATAGATTACATTATTTATTTCTCGTAACAATTCTGCAGGAATCTACTACTATTATACCCATTTTGGAGATGAAAAAACTGATACATATTGAATTTGAGATTTTCCAAGTTCAGCACAGCTACTAAGTAATCGAACTGGGGTTTTAATCCACTTTTGCAGGCCTCCAGACCCCCTATTCTCCTGTCTTCCAGACTTGCAAGTTGGGCATTTTCTCTCCCCAGCAGAGAATGCAGAGATTCCGGGTCTACTGCAGGAAATGCCGAGGACTTTCTGTGGACCAGTAGCAAATAACCTCACTTCTCAGGGGCTCATTTTCTCATCGGTAAACTAAAAAGCTTACCCAGCTGATCTCTGAGCCTCTTTCCCATCCTGCCGCCTAATAGCTCCTGAGCACAGAAGAAAGGCATTCATCCAAGTCAGTCGCAAAATGTCTTAGCAGTTTGATTCAACTATTTTTAGACCATCACAGAATAAGAGTTCATTTCATGAAGCCAGTCACAAATTTCCCACAATCGTTTGGGGAAATCCAGGCTGGAGGGATTCTAGTGCTTAATGAGATGATGTAATGCAGGAAAAATACATAGCTAGAAGAAAATTTTATTAGTATGAGTAAATGTGCATTTTCAAGTAAATTACAAGACCCAAGAAGTAACTGTATATGCCCCGTGGGGAAAATCACCTAAGACTTTGAAACAGAGCATGTAGTGTTCATTTGCAGGCATTCTGAGAACCTCAGCAGATGTGAGTGGAAAGGAAAATTGCACGGGACCTTTAACCCTAGAAAGACAAACAAATGACCTCAGAAAAATATCTTCAGTAAAGCAAATTGAGGACACCCGCTGGCAGGTGCAACTGCCAGATAAAGCCTCTTTTTAATGCAACATAAGTTACTATATTCACTCAGCAGAAGTGCACTTAGGTAAATCTGCTGATGTAAAATTTACAGAATTAACAATATTTAAGAAAATGCATGAAACTGATCTGGCATTAAATAACGAAATAGGCACCATCCTGCAACGTGCCTATTTTCCAGCTGATGCAAGCACAAGAAGTAGCACTCTGGTGTTTTTCTTGAGGTGTTTTCATATTGTTGCATACTTACAATTCGGTCACACATACATCCCAGCAAATACCAAGCCCATGATGTCGAGCTCAGAATTCCTAAGTCTGGCTCACTTTCAGTGACGGGATGTCTCGTTCTTTCCATTACTGTCTCAGTAGCTAAACTTAAATGAGAAAGATATTCCCAGAGAGGTGCACTTTTGTCCCATTTACCTGTTTTACACCTGCAGAGGTGCTCAGAAGTATTTTCAGTCATTAAACAAGAGTTGATGAGTGTGTGGCCTGGGAGTAAAGGCAGAGGCTTGGGGAACGGGTGCTGCTTTCAAGGCTGTAGAGAACTGCAAGGAATCAGGCTGTGCCACAGTCTCAGCTGCACGGCGGCAGCTAGCGCGCCCAGCCTGTGGTTACCCCACTGAGACCCTCGGTCTCTTAGCATCCGTGGAGCTGCACAGGACACATCCGCAGATGGCAAGACTGAAGCAGAGTGAGAGGGTGAGCTGGGCACACCTCCTCGGCCCACGTGCTGGTGCCTCCAGCTGTGCTCGGTTCCTCTGCAGACCAGTCTAGTGTCCACTGTACTGCTGCCGCCACTGCTTGTGCCCACCCCACACCTGCACCACCTCCTGCTCCAACCCTACAGAGCTCATCTCTCCTTTGCCTGACAGTGATCCATCCACCAGTGGGGCTGGACCATAAGGACGGACCGCGACAACATCTGGCCCCATCTCTTTACATTTGATTGTATGCAACAAAAATGTATATACCCTGGCAACTAGCACAGTGCCTGGCACATATTATTTATTGGACGATAGATTTATAAATTGTACACATTTACAAGATAAATGTGGTAGTTAGGTTCAGGCATCAACTTGGCCAGGTGAAGGCACCTAGTTCTGTTGCTGTGGACATGAGCCAATGGCGTGTGAACCTCATCTGTTGCTGATTACATCTGCAGTCGGCTAGGAGGCGTGTCTGCTGCAACGAATGACGTTTGACTTAATTGGCTGGTGCTTAAATGAGAGACTCAACGTAGCACAGCCCAAGCAGCTCAGCATACCTCATCTCAGCACTCGCAGCTCAGCCCAGGCCTTTGGAGATGCAGAAAGGAATCACCCCGGGGAAAGTTGTTGGAACCCAGAGGCCTGGAGAGAAGGCCAGCAGATTACCTTGTGTCTTCCTGTCTAAGAAAGAACCTCAGTTGAAAGTTAGCTGCCTTTCCTCTGAAGAACTAATGAAATAAATCCCCTTTTATTACAAGCCAGTCCATCTCTGGTGTGCTGCATTCTGGCAGCTAGCAAAACTACATCAATAAACAAGACTCATCCTTGCTCCCCTGAGTTCGTAGTCCAATTGAGGGGGTGGGACATGTTCAAAAGTAACTACAATTGAAGAATAAGAAATCACAACCATCCAGAAATCTGGGGGGAGCAGGTGGCATTTTGGGGCAGGCTTTAAATGATGGATTTAAATTTTAACGGAGAATAAAATGCTTCACCTTCAGCTTGGAATCTTTTTCTTCTAGTTTCCTTGCTCTCATTCTTCTGAGAACTTCAATTATTTGTGCTTATATTTTATCTCTATATTTCAAATATGCAGCTCAAACACAGTACTCACTGAGTGTTGGGATGGATGGATGGGTGGATGGGTGGATAGATGGATGGAAGGACAAACGGATGTCAAACGCTCCCTCTCCCTGAAGTCTGCCATGTTGGGGTTACTTATCTTAAATGCCCTTTGCAAGGTGGCTGGAGTTGTTTCCCTGGAAGGCTCCACTGACTTCTCAAGTCTCCACTTAGGTGTTGTCACATCCAGTGCCGTCCCTTCCTTCTTCCTTACAGCAGCGCCCTGGCGCTTCACCTCTTGCTCCCAGCTTTAGGCACTCCTTCATCCCCGGTTCATAGGTCAAAACTGAGGAAAGACCGGGGTCCAGGTAGGTCACTAAGGTGACCTAGTCCAGTGACAGTTTTGGCCCCTGTGGGGGAAACCAATCTACTCCTTTGGTGGATCCTGGGCCCAGGACCGGGGCAGAGCGAGGTGGAGGTGGGCACTGGGGTCGAGGTGGGGACTGAGCAGCCCACCGCGCCTTGGGGAGGTCAAGCTGCCCCGTGGGCTCACACCGAAGCTGACTGGACCCCATATTCCCAACCCCGGGCTCACGGAAATGCCAACATTGAGATGCAAGCTTAACTTACGGTGATTATAGATTGGCAGCTCCCCACATGCTCGGAAGAAGCAAACACCACTCCTCTTTAGAGGAAGGCCCATTCATCCTAGGCTTTGAGAAATCCCCAGAAATAATTGTTTCAGGGTAATAACCAGTGCTCAGTGAAGAACAACTGAGCAGACAAGGCAACATGAGATCGCGAATGAGAGGAAACAAAAACAGAAAGCAGCAGGAGCTGAGCCCTGAAGTCTTCACGTGCTGGAATTACTAAACACATGTAACAAAAAAACTATTTCTATCATATCTTTAAAAAAATAAAATATAACTTTAAATACATTTCCCAAGAAGAGAAAGCTATTGAAAGTGGCATAGCACCTAGGAAAAAGAACCAACATAATATCAGGAAAATACAATAAACAGACTTTTAAAAAGTAAAGAATATCTTTGACAAAAGATTAGGCACAGCTGACAGAGAATTGGTGAACTGGAAGACAGATCAGAATAAATTGTACAGAATTCAGGATAGAGAGGAAAGGGAGGAAAACACAGAGGCAAGGAATGAAAGGGATAAAGGGAGAAAGTTAATCCTTAGTTGGACTAAGAGGAGACAGAGGATGGGATGGAGGTAATATTGAAAAGATGATGGTTAAAATCTTTTCATAACTGAGCAAACATATCAACTGCAAATTCAAGCATCCGAAAGAGCACCAAATAGAATAAATAAAAAGAAATTCACACCTAAACACATTATAATTAAAATAGCAGAAAATGAAACATGAAGAGAAAACTTAAAAGGACCCACAGGGCGGGAAAGGATGCCCACACCACTTTGAAGGAGTAACAATTTACTACCATAAACTTCTCGACAACAGTGAAAGCCATGCTGAAAAAAAACAACTAATAGTAATATATAAGTTGAGAGGGAGAAAAATAGAATTTAAGGATTTGCAATCCTTGCATTGTCTTGGAGGCAATTAAAGATATGAACTAAAGTTGGTCCTTGAGTCATTAAGAATGGGTATTGTAATGCCTGAACGCATCCCAAAGTAGACTAAGCAGATAATCAACAACTATTGCCCAGAGAAAACAGCATTCAAAAATATGGGTGAAATAAAAATGCTGCCATATAAATAAAAATAAAATTAGTTTAACCCCACCTTGGCACCTTTAAGGCACTTCCCAAGGAATGCTCTTCAGATGGTGCGTGGACAAGGTCAAGTCCGGCCTCGTGGGCTCCGCCCGGGGTGCCAGACCTCTACCACCCATTCCTGCCAGCGCAGGTGTGATCGGTGACTTCTGTCATTGCTCTGATCTCTCTAAGCTCAACTCTGCAAGTGAAATCATTGCCCTCCCCCCTACGTGGGACATGACCTCCAGGGGTGAAATTCTCCCCAGCAGCGTGGGAGAGGACTCCCAGGGATGAATCCAGACCTGGTACTGTGGGATCAAAAATTCCATCCTGACCAAAAGGAGGAAAAGAAGTGTAATTAATAAAGTATCAGCGGCAGAAAGAGTTCAAATAGAGTCGAGAGGCTTCTCTGGAGGTTCCTCTTATGCAAGCTTCACTTAGACCTTGCTACCTCTCATAACTTGCCAATCCCCAACCAAAACTATTCCAGCCAATCCTAAAGAACACCTAGGGTAATATATAAGATTCCACAAGGGTTCCAGACACTAGAGTAACTTTCCAGAAACCTGCAACCTCCAGATGGTTCCCTGGACCAGGTAAGTCCTGAAACCTAGTCCAGCCTCTCCAGAACATCAGCTAGTTCCATCTCCCTGCCCCATATTATTGACAGCCCCCTCCAACATGAAAAAGTTAGAACAGCTATAGCCCAAATACCCCTAAAGAGTGTAACACAGAAAGATTAAAGTTGATGGTGGAGTTATACAGAGAGGGTAGGGTTTAACAAATGAGTATGATTGCTGAATCATTATATTGATATTTCTTTTAGTCTCCAGTACCTTAGAGAAGCTAGAAATAAAAACTTAAAATTGTGAAATTATAACCCATACCCAACTCTGAAATCTGTTCTACAGCTAATTGTTGCGATGTGTTCTGAAATTTAATATTTTTGCATTTATGTTATTTTTCACAAAAAGGAAAAAATGTCTATTGTGATGATAAATGCCCACAAAAAAAGAAGCAATAATAAAAAAGAACCTTAGACATTAGGGGATGATTAAAAAAATGGAATTGTAATTTCTAGGACTTTTATTAACAGAATGAAAACTGAGTGCTAAATCGAGAAGAAAAATATATTTTAATTGAATCATATATAAATGAGGGCAATAAAAGAGATAGGAAGAAGCAAAAGGCACAGAAGAAGGCAGATTTGTATCTAAATCTAAATGATGATCTAAATGCATTAGTAATAACATTAAATCTGAATAGATTGTGTTCCAGCTAAAAAGGAAAGTAAATATTGTCAATTTTTAAAGAACTCATCTTTATTCTGTTCATAAAATGTGTATCTAAAACATAAGAATTCCCGAAGGCTGACAGTAAAATGAAGGATAAAGACATATCATGAATATATTTACCCAAACAAAGGTAGCATGGCTATATTAGTATCAGACAAATGGATTTAAGGCAAAAGGTATTAGTAGAGATAAAGGTATATTTTTTTCAATTTACCTGAAAGATTTGAAAACTTTTCATTTATATGCACCTAACAATATAGCCTCAAAAGATAAATAACAATTGACAGAACTAAAAGGAAAAACTTTCCAATCCAAAATAATATCAGAATATTTTAGTTCATGTTGGATAAAATAAGCAAACAAAAATGCCTGTAAATATTTAGGAGGTTTGAAAACATTAGCATCCCTAGCCTAGTGGACATGTGTAGGCCTCTGTGGCCTACTGCTATGGGATATACATTGTTTTCAAGCACACATGGAGCATTCACAAAAATTAAGCAGATATTGGGACAATAATGCAGATTTCAAAAGATGTCCAAGGTTTGAAATCATACAAGGCATATCCTACAACCACAATTAAGCTAGAAACAAAAGCAAAATGATAATCAGAAAATCGCAACGCATTGGAGATTATGAAACACATTTTAACAATATGAATGGAGTTCAGAGAAGAAATCATCATTGAAATTGGAAAATAAAAGTATTCAAAAGATTTAAATGAGAATTAAGATTTCCCTGTCTCCTGTCAATTGTAAGTTGCAGCACATAAAAGTTAGGTTTCCAAGGCAGTGCAATGGTGACTCTGTGGCAAAATTCTCGCCTGCCACGCCAGAGACCCAGGTTCGATTCCCAGAGCCTGCTCATGCCAAAAGAAAAATAAAACAAAATGTTAGGTATCCGAAGAAGGAAAGTAAGGGAAGAGTATTGTTGACCTACAAAATACATAAAGATAAAAGCCACTGATGTATTTGTCATGAAAACTGAGTTCTCAGACCAATCAACGTGTTTTTATGTAGCCTCATATCACCACTAGCAGAGCCATGCACGTCAGGACTGAGATCACGAGTGCATGAGCGCATGGGTAGAAGGGACCAGCGAATTATCGGATGAGTAAGTCAATGGCAAACAAACACTTCCATCTGTGGTTCTCGCCCCTAGGGAACTTACAGGCCAGTCACTGAAGGATCGTCCTCAGTTGGGGTCCCCGGGAGCACCCAGACCTACGCACAGGCAACTTTAGGAAGCACCCCCAGGAAACCCGGAGCGGAGGGAGGAGGGGAGGCAGGCGGGGGCAGGACCTGCCACGGCTGTGGATGGAGTAACCTGCGGGGGCTTGGCTCGGTCCTGGAGGGGCAGGCCCCATCTCAGAGCTGCCCCTCAGGGCAAGGCAGCTGGGGAAGTGTGCGCCCTCACAGCGTTCTGAGAAATAAAGCAGGGACTTGCAGTAAGTGAGCATGTGAAGGAAACAGAAGGGCGATGGGAGACGCTGCCCTCACGTTCCCCCTCCCACGGTGAAAGCACGGCGGGGACCGGCAGCGAAGCTCGGCTGACCGGCGGGTCCCACCTGCCGCTGCTCTCACCTCCACCTGTCCCTCTCACCAGGCCACGTGCCACGCGGACGAAGGCTCCGTGGCCACAGCCAGCCTCTCCCTCCAGGGAAACAAAGGCAGCCATGGACGCTGCTCATGAGAGACTTGTGTGATTTCCCCTAATATGGAAAACAGAATGAATTGCTTTTCCATTTAAGAGCCCAGAAATCTGCAAACGGGCCACGGCCGAGAAGCCAGCAAGGACAGGCCCACCCACGTGGGCTCTCGGTACGAGTCCGGGAAACCAGCCAGCGTCCCCAGCGCGGAGTGGACAAGAAGCGCGCTCCACGCGCCCGCTCTCGTTCTCTGCCACTGAGCAGCCTTTGTGAGTCTCCAAGTAAGACGCAGAGGCAAAAATGAACCGCGCGGTAGAGGAAACTGCCTCTTTACATCTTTAGAACTTCACTACGAGAATATGTAGATTTTTTTCCTTGTTGCCTCAATTTTAAACTGGTTTATGAAACTTACTGCACAAACACAGGCTTTACAATGATTATACGGATACTTTATTTAATACGCCTATGGTTAAGCTAAGATTTCCATTGTTGATGATTCTAAATGTATTGTTTGTTTTCTTAAATAAAAAACATTAACAAGGGCGGCTGCCGTGGCTCAGCAGGCAGAGCTCCGACCTGCCGTGCTGGAGGTCTGGAGTTCGATCCCTGGTGCCTCCTGCCCATATGCAAATTAAAAAAAAAAAACATTAACAACAACAACCCAAAACTCCTGTGATGCTGATACAAGTACACGGATTACCTGTAAGAAAGAAGAGTGGGTGGAAAATTCTGGGCTTTTCTATTTGACACTTTTGAAAGTCACGTTCTAACAGTAGAGTGTTTTTGTTATTAAAACTGTGTATAATGAAATGTTTCATTTCTCTGACATCTGATTAAATTACCTCACTTCCTTTTGCTTTTTATGTCTTTTTTATGTCTTTCTTTTTTTTTTTTACTGTTCAGGCTATTTTTTGGCAGGGGGTATTGTGTCATTCTTGGAGAAGTTTTTATGACTTGGAATCCAGTAGTAGAGAAAATATTAAGAAGCTCCAGTGTCTTCATAAGGTCACAGTCAGAAGCTTTTCCCAGAGGGGCTCTAAGACAGGCGGGCAAGCCCTGAGCTCACGGCCACAGGAAGCTCACATCTCACGGCAGTGTCCCCGCTCAGCCTCGTCATCTTTGTAGGGAGGTGAGTGAAAGTGAGGTGTCAGGAGAGCCGCCCGATGCAACGGGGTGCTCCAGGATTAAGGGGCCTTGGAAATCAGTTCACAGAGAAAGCTCTGGCCACCTTTTGCAGGATACACAGGGCAGCTTTTGGCCGTCAAAGAGCAGAGGTGGTGGGTGAAGCTGGAAGGCCTGGGGCACAGCATGGAGCAGGGCATGGAGCAGGGCCCAGAGCAGGGCCCGGAGCAGCACATGGAGCACAGCATGGAGCATGGCATGGAGCACGGTATGGAGCATGGCATGGAGCAAGGCATGGAGCAGGGCATGGAGCACGGCATGGAGCACAACATGGAGCGCAGCATGGAGCAGGGCATGGAGCACAGCATGGAGCACGACATGGAGCATGGCATGGAGCAGCACATGGAGCACAGAATGGAGCACGGCATGGAGCAGGGCATGGAGCAGGGCA
>PVIY010051131.1:0-15841 GCA_004026745.1 Myrmecophaga tridactyla
CATATAAATAAATTTAAAAGGGTTTCTCTTTCTCATCATTTAGAAAAATAACTAAGAAGAGTATCTTCTGAATTTATCTTTTCCTTTTTTAAGGTTCTATCCTTAAAATAAGTTTCCAGGTATAGGAATATTGAGTCAAAGGGTATGAATATGTTTATTCTCTTGAAATGTACTGTCAGGTTGCCTTATAATTTTCCTTATAAACTATTAAAACATGGATGTACCAGCTTCACTATACCTTTGCCACTGAATTTTTCCCATTCCCAATTCTCTCCATCTCTCTGTTAATTCCTTTTATCTTCCCACCTTGCAAGTCCCTCTTCCTTTCACACTGTGCTAACTTGCTTCTCTCTCAGTTCTTCTTTATCTATTTTACCACAGTCTCTCTTCTTCCATGTCTTGTATTTATTCTTATCTTTCTCCCTGTAGAGTTCCTCCTTCTAATTCCATCAGCTGTTAAGTTCTCAAATACTTATTACTGAGATGGACCTTGAGACGTTTGCAAAATGTTTTGCTCTGTTGCTGTTATTGCCTTTATATGCTTGAAGGGAAGTTTAAATAAAGAAATTTAATGTAAAATTAATGAGTAGTGAATATACTTGGAAGTGAAACTAAGGATATTAGACCAAGAAAAGTTTAGGTTAATGAAAGAATGTGATGCTAATCGGTGTATAAGAATCGTAAGACTAGGATGAAACAAGCCCAGGAATTACTAATAGCAAGAACTGATTTTTTTTCTTGGACACTAAGCAGGAACATCATTAAAGAGCATATGACAATGAACTCTGAGATTAAAATATCACGTTTGAACTAGGTTCACCAAAGCGATATAGAATAAAAAAAATTTTAAAAGACTCTTTCTCTTCACTATAGACAAACATCAGCCTGTCCTGGAAAACATTTAGAGTAGCTTAATAGGCAGAGAAAGGAAGCTACTGAAAGGGACAGAGGGACAGAAAAACAGTTATGGACACTGTCCAAAGATTATGATTTCGGAAAAGGGAGAGAGTCCTGGGGATATGAAGTGGTTAAGTCAGTCCATTTTCTTACCTTGCCCTTGACTTACTCTCAGAGAATCTATTTGTCAGAGGCCAAGCCAAGTAAGGAGTGGCCTACACGCCCCAGACCCCCACTCTCGACTACTCCACCGTGGATTAGACTAGACAGGAAATGACATTAAAACAGCCAAGTCTTGGCTCCTAATCTCCAAGCAGATTCATTCTGCAGAATACGAGGTAAAACATACTCACAAGCACACAGACACGCGCACAGACACACACACAGAGTGTAACTAGTAAGTTCCGCAGCTGTAAAATTGCCACCGAGAGTTGGGTCCAATGCAATCTGAAAGACGAAAAAAGGCAGTTTGGGAGGATGGGAGAAAATATTAAAGACCTTGCAGATGGCCCTGATCTGCCTCCAACTTTCACATGGATACATGAGGGAGATGTGCAATCAGAAACAAAAACCAGATACTCTATAAAAAGAGAGAGTGCAAAAGATGGAAACAACTTTCCACTTCTGTTGTACATCCTGAATGGGGTTCTACAAGATTTCTCTGCATCTCTGCCAAAAATTTCCCTTTCTCAAGCTAGTTGGAGTCCATTTCTACTTAAACTCAATCCATCCCTAAGTAGAGTACGAAAGATGCATTCACACATTCAAATATTACACAACAAAAAGCATCATGCTTTCAAAGAATATTTATGAATGGAAAAATGTTCACAACTGAGAAAAGGAAAAAATTTACAGAATGATCTCAACTGTGTTTAAAATATACCAATATATATTTAACCACCTAGAGACTACAGCCTAATTGCACAAGTGGTGATTCAACAACCCACAGTGGTTGCAAGCATATTTCACAGGGTTCACACAATTTCAGGCATTAATGGCATCTATTTTGTTTTCTATTCTAACTTAATAAGGTTAAGTGACCATTTAAATATTTATGCCTTCAAAATGGGAAGTATTGAGAGACTACGCACATGCAGACACTAGGGATCAGATGTGTGTCCTTAGGATTAGTTTTCAGCTTATCACTGAGCTGAACACTGTCAGTCACTGTGCTATTTTTGAACACTATACGTTTTAAATTATACTTATTGTTTGTCACCTATATATCCGTACTGAACCATTGGTTAAATGCAGGCAACACAGGAAATGCTGATTTTGAAATGTAAGTAAATGAGAAACAAACAGACGAAAAAGAGAGAGAGAGAGGATATTTCAAACTTGCACCAAGATGATTTCCACCAGATCCAAATGTTAAATTCATCTGATCAAGATGTTCCCTATCTGGTCTTCCAGAAACAGAGAAAATATTGTGATGATTATATAAAGTTGTCCTTCCTTTATTGGGAATTAAGTCTACACATCTCCATATATATTTTTTTTCTATAGTAGTGCTTAGAAATATCCTGAAACTCTCTCACTTATTTCCTCATTTAGAAATCAGGCACAATTTTTTTAATGGACTCATTTTTCAAGTACCAAGGGTGAAGAAATTAAAAAATTAGTTAATAAAAGCATGTTTCAATGTATTTTGATAACATACATACAGATTATTTTATTGGATATTTGGCCCCAAAACTAATACGTTATTTAAATATTTATTTGTTATCACAACATATTTGTTCTTATGCAATTGGAGCAAATTAAAGAGTCTGCTTCACTTGGCTATATCGCTAAAACCGAGCTCACTCTTTCTCCATTGAAAGTAGGGACCTGCTATTGTTTAAACCCCAAACTCTCTGTAATTGTCAAGATGCTCAAATGCACTCTGTACTTATCTTCTTAAAGACATCTCTCCTTGGAGCTTCTGACCTGGCCCAATCTGAACAAATTGTTCTCCACTACACACAGTAAACAGCTGTTACCCTTCATCTTTCTCTCAGATTGCATCTCCTGTTTCCTGTATCATATGTTAAAGAAAGTTAGATGATAATGTCAGAGTTGAGAGACAGAGAGAGAGAGATGATGATAGATAGATAGATAATCAATAGGTAGATAGATAGATACATACATACATACACAAATGATAGCTAGATAGATAGACAGAGTTTTATTTGCAAATGCTGCTAAAATGCAATATACCCTAAATGGGCAGGCTTTTGACAATGGAAATTTATTCATTTACAAGCCTATAGCTCTTAGGCTGTGAAAATGTCCCAATCAAAGCATCATCAAGATGATTACTTCTTTCTGAGGACAGTTTGCTGTAGATCTTGGACCCCTTTGTCAGATGGCAAGGCATGTGGCAGCATCTGCTGGTGTCTCCCTTCTCTTCTGAGTTTCATTGCTTCCAGCTTCTGGTCAGTGGCTTCCTTTCTGTTTCTGTGGCTTTCTCTCTCAGATTCTGTGGCTTTCTCTCTCAGATTCTGTGGCTTTCTCTATATATATTTCATCCTCTTTAAAAAGGACTCCAGTAAGAGGATTAAAACCCACCCTGAATGAGGTGGTCACTGCTTTAGATCCCACTCACCAAAGCTCCTACTTACAATGGTCCACACCCACAGGAATGAATTAGCTTTTCCTAAGAACATGATTTTCTAGTACATATAATAACTTCAAACCATGATAGATACATACATACATAGATACATAGTTAGATACATAGAAAGACAGATGATAGATAGATATACATGTATAAATATCATGTTGTGCTGGTTTGAAAGGATGTATGTACCCTAGAAAAGCCACGTTTTAATTCTAATTCCACTTTGTAAAGGCAGCCATTTCTTCTAATCCCTATTTAGTACTACGTGTTTGAGACTTTAATTAGATCATCTCCCTGGAGATGTGACTCAATTAAGAGTGGCTGTTAAACTGGATTAGGTGGAGACATGTCTCCACCCATTTGGGTGGGTCTTGATTAGTTTACTGGAATCCTATCAAAGGGCTATTCAGAGACAGCACAGAAGAATGACAGAGCCACGAGAAAGCCACAACACAGAACACCACAGAACCACGAAGCAGAGAGTCCACCATCCAGTGACTTTTGGAGATGAAGAAGGAAAACGTCTCCTGGGGAGCTGGAGAGGATGCTAGCAGATAACACCATGTTTGCCATGTGCCTTTCCACATGAGAGAGAAACCCTGACCATGTTCGCCATTTGCTTTTCACTTGAGAAAGAAACCCTGAACTTCACTGGCCTTCTTGAATCAAGGTATCATTCAATGAATGCCTTAGATTGAACATTTCAGTAGACTTGCTTTAATTGGGACATTTTCACAGCCTAAAAACTGTTAACTTGCAACTTATTAAATTCCCCTTTTTAAAAACCATTTAGTTTCTGTATATATTGCATTCCGGCAGCTAGCAAACTAGAACATGTGTTACAATTTCTGAGGATAAATGTAACAAAAAATGTTGAACTTCTCTGTAAAATGACCCATCATGTTGATATTCAGTTTTGAAATGAAATGAAAACTAGGGGGGGAAATGGTAACCATCATATCTAAATGCAAGATCTATTTTTTTCCATTCGATTCCTGATGCTCAATGCCAAAAATGGAATATATATGTATTCAGTGCTGTAAATATGCATGCACAGTACTTTAGGTTTTTCAAAAAATGATGACATATCATTTGGTCATCATAACAACTCTGCAAAATAGTAAAACATACATGATTACCTCCACTTCATAGGTCAGAAAAGTAAGCCATAGAAAGAGTAACTTATCTTCTGTGACACTTTCATTATCAAAACTGGCATCGGGAATCGTGGCTCCTGTTACCGAGGCCACTGCTCCTGGTTATTATTATTATGATAATCATTATTACTCCTATGATTATTATTATTATTATTATTGCATCTATCTATTTTCACATGCTCTTTTCCTTTTTATTATTATTTTTTTTACTTTTCTCTAACTCTCCCATTCAATCCGCCACACCCTCCACTTTCCCCCACTCCCACACATACATATCACAGCTTAATCCCCCAATCATATGTGAGAAGATTTAACATCGTTAGATTTGCAAAATGAGATCATGTTATAAATGCTTCTATGAACTTTGCTTTCACATACTATAGAGTATGGGACTTCCTCCAAATCAATTCATTTTTGATGGTTGCATAATATTTCATAGCATCGATGTACTGTTGTTTTAGCAACAATTCCTCCATTTATGGGCATTCTCTCGGGTTTTAGTTTCTTGTCACCTGAAACCCTGTTGCACCAAAGAGCCAGGGACATATATCCTTTAGCAGCCAGAGTTGTTTCTATTGCTTCAAGGACTCTAGAAGAGTATGAACTCTACGGTACCACCATTTATGGGCTACTTATGTTCTCACTCATTAGTATGCTAATGATATTGATCCAAAATCCAAATTAGTCTTGATAAATTATAATATTTTCATAGAGCAGTGGAGGAACTGAAGAATCATTACTTTTTACAAATGTAGTATTTACTATTTTTTCAGAATTTTTAAACTTTAGGAAATAAGAGAATGAATCATCTGAAATGAAATGCACAACTACATTTTGCCCTTTTGCTTAAGTTTGGGAATCTGAAGCCAGATTGCCTGGATACTACCTCTGTGTCAACCACGTTCTAGCTACATGTCCTGAGAACAACTTCTCAAACTCTCTGTACTTCAAAACGGGGATGAGAATATTTACCTCAGAATATTGTGGAGAGAATTAAATAATTTGGGGGGATAACTTTGATTTACATCATGTGCATAGAATGACAGGCAGTACATGGGAAGCATTCAATAAGCCCTCTATTTGTTATCATTGTTTTGTTGATGTCATTATTACATTGACAAGTAACTTGGTTTTTGTGCTTTTTTAGCTAAATAAAGCTCCAGTAAAATTGCTTACCACTGTTTAAAGGTACTAATGATATTTTTCAGTCTCCTTTAATCGTATGTATAACAAAAGATCTTTTAACATTCAAAATAACTGCTAACTGGGCGGGCCATGGTGGCTCAGCAAGCAGAGTTCTCGCCTGCCATGCCACAGACTGGGATTCGGTTCCTGGTGCCTGCCCATGAAAAAAAAAAACTGTTAATTAAAAGTCCCTAAAATGACTTCCTTTTTTTTTCCTCTTTTCATGAAAAAAAGCGAAAGTCCCAAAGAGGTTGTAACTTTTCAGCATTCACACTAGAAAACGAGATATAGATAGCTACTTCCTTGGCAGATTGACTGTGGCTGCCAGCAGCCCAGGAGCAGGCATGTTGTTTACATCAGACGCCATTCAGCAATGGAAATGCAGCCAGATGGCTCTTCTTTCCTGACCTCAAATTTTAAGTTTAAGGATAATAGTTTTATTGCATATATAAGTCGCCATCAGAACAGGCAGCATTTCCGTAAAACGGTTCAAACATTTGCATGAGAAGAGGAGTAAAATCATTTCAATAAAAAGAGAAAAAAATCTTTTTGAGGTTGACGTCTAGAAATTTGGCAACTTTTAGAAATATGTGGTGCCCAAAAGACATAACATATTCTCTCCCACTAATGAGAAGAAACTCGTGATTAAGCAACTGTGAGTTGTATAAAATATTTCTTCCCTATGTAAAATAATGATATAGTCCATTATATCATTACTTTACAGATGCTATACATCTTTTAAGTGCCACACCAAGAGCGCACAAAAATTTGGACAACTCATGTTCTTTTATTTTTTCTCAATGCTTGAGTGTCTTTTCTTTGTGTCTTTCTGTGTGCTCAAGAAGTATTACTCAAACTTCATAATGTGTTTCTTAGTTGGCAGCTTTTCAGACACGTAGAAGAGCAGGCACTGATCACCCAATCAACACTCTCGGGTTCCAGCTCACTGGCTTTCACTTAGCACTCCGTCTGCCAAAGGGAAAATAATTTGTTTGAGCCACTAAGGCTTATACTTATTTATTCTTTATCCTTGATTTTTCAGGGAGACCCCTCCGCCACCAGTGACCCTTCCTAAAAGCAGATAGCATTGGAGAAGGACAAAATTCTGATGCTGTGCTTACTTTTAGCAACTGTCATAAAGCTTTTCCAGTGCTGGCCGTTGATCCGGCAGCTCATGTAGGCTCAGCATCCGGCAGTGCAAGGCAGCTTTAATCTAATTCTCACTTCATTTTTTTCTCGGCTTTCTCCTTAGGACAAGTCTCAGAGTAAAAAAGAATGAGCGATAGAAAGAAAGGCAATCACAGGTCCAGCATGTCGCAATAGCAAAATGCACTGCTAATTACCATGGCTGTAATTCTTCATCCAGCCAAAACGCAGGTAGGCAATTACTTTCCTTGGGGGCAGTCTCTGCTTAACCCCTGCTTCCTTTCACCACCTCTTCAGCACGTTCCCTCTTCTTCAACAGCAAGTTATCTCTTGCTGGTAATAACTGACTTGCTGTCCAAGAAAAAAGAATCCCTTGGGAAGCATCCAGGTGAGGAGTGCAGGAGCCAGTGCCCCAAACAGGGTTGGGATAGATCGTGACTTATCAGGAATGAGAAAAAGACACCCCACATATTTCATTCCAGCTTTTTCAAAGCATTAATGATGTTTACATTCACAACAGTGGACATAAGATGGTGGTGATTTGGCCCATGTCCAGCCACATAATCAGCTTTTCTAAAACCAATAAATGCTTTAGATCTTCTTTAAGATGGTGCTAATTATTTTTAAAATGGACATTTAACATACGATTCACAAGAGCTTTGCATTGTATTTGGAAGAGTTATTCACATGTGTGGTCAACATATTTATGTATTTTAAATGAATTTACCATCCATTAGAAAGAGATACTCATCACTACCAACCACAACAAAGCATGATTCAAGTCATTTTTCTGAAAAAGGAGCATCTATTAACTGTACTTTCTACTATGATTTAGCAGGAAAATATTTCAATGAGTATTTTTACATTTACATTGGCTATGGGTATTTCATCTAAAACCTTTTTTAATGTTCTCTTTGAGTTAAGAATTATCTGAATCACCATCCATGGCAACACACAACCGTGCACAGAGAGAGAGAAAAGAGATGTTTTATATATGATTTGTACTTATGAACATACAATTCAAAATATATCCATAAATAAATCCTTCTCATCAATTTCACCTCTGCCATCTTGGTCCAAGCCACCAATATCTTGTGCCTGGCTTAATGCAGTCGTCTAATAATGCTCTCACAGCTTCTACCCTCACCACTCTGTCTAAGGTCAACACAAGGCAAACTATTTAATGTGCAGGATTTAGTATAAAATGAAAATATGTGCCCTCCATAGAAAAAAAAAAAACAGGAAAAGAGTGGCATTAAAGATACTAAAATATAAAACTTTTTTGCTTCTTGAATGGCCTCTCTCTTAATTTTTCATGGTATTTTTAAATTTGTTGTTTAATGCCATGCTTCTTCAAGAGAGGGCAGGACCTTACAGGGTATGTCGGTTTGAAACTGTTATGTACCCCCGAAAAGCAATGCTCTTTTAATCCAATCTTTTAATCCTCTCTGGGGGCAGACTTACTGTTGGATGGGAATTTTTTATTAGGTTGTTCCCATGGAGATGTGACTCCACCCATTCAAGGTGGGTCTTAGTCTGCTTACTGGAGTCCTTTAAGAAAGAGACAGTTTGGAGAAAGCACAGGTGCTTGGAGACAGAAAAGAAGATGCCCAGGAGATGTTAAGGTAAGAGACAAAATCCAGAGTTTGCCCTGGAGGAGCTAAGACAGGACCCTGGAATCAGAAGCTGCAAGCAATGAACTGGGAGCAAGGACCAGCAGATGTCAGCCATGTGCCTTCCCAGCTGACAGAGGCATTCTCCAGATGCCGGTGGCCTTTCTTCAGAGTCAACTTATCTTTTTCTGGATGCCTTAATTCAGACATTTTCATGGCCTTAGAACTGTAAATTTGTAACCTAATACATCCCCTTTGTAAAAGCCAATCCATCTCTAGTATATTGCATTCCAGTGGCTTTAGCAAACCAAAACACAGGGGATGCAGAACTTGCCTGCCCCACAATTCAGTGTGCTGCTGGCATCATTCTCCGAAGAGCTGCTGGAAAGACACTCAATACCTGGGAATAAGGACATCAATCTCCCTTCCCAGGGCCTGCAAGCCCAACCCATATACCAGAGATCCCAAAGGTACAATGAAAGCATCCAAAAATTTCCTATGCTGACAAGACAGGAATAAACCAGAGTTTCAAGTAGCCAGCAGAAATTTGATTGACTTGATTTTGACTTCGAAAAGGCATTTATTCAGGTACATGGGTAGTTTAGTGGCAGAATGTTCACCTTTTATGTGGCAGACCCCGGTTAGATTCCCGGACCATTCACCCCCCTCCCCCAAAAAAGGCATTTTTCCATCTAATACATTCTTCAATCAATAAATAATTTCCATAAAAAATGTCAGAAAAGTCAGAAAAGAAAAAATTATAATAATGAAATATAATCTCAAATAAATATATAAATATTTTAGAATAGCCTTTTGAATGATACTTATGATGATTGTAAATTATTCTAAAGAAATTCACATTTTTCTTAAATGATCAAATAAATGTCAGCTGTCTCTCTACAGGAAACCTTTATTTATTGGAACACAGGTTAGAGAATTTTGAATTCACAAGTATACATTTCAAGCATATGTTGAGTCAAGTATTGAATGCACAATTTTTAAACTTCTCAACCCACACTGAGCATATAAAAAGGAGGAGAAAGTAATTTGTGAGAAAACTAGCTTTAGTGAGAACCATTAAAGGCATTGAACCCCTATTTTCTGCCTCCCAAGAGGAAGGGTAAAGAACCTCCTGCATTAAAACTTCCACAAGACCCCTCTGAGAACCTAAACTTTTCCTGCAATTGGGAGTATACAACTGACACATGCATGGGAAACATACAGGGTAAGACAGACAGCAAAGCCAAACACATTTGTTGATGTTTGTCCAGCACTCTGTGCAGTCTGCACAGATGACATGGATGCTAAGGGAACGAAAGTCAGCCCCCAAACCTTTAGACCCCGACATGAAAGGGCTTCATGGAAGGGGGCTGGGACTCCAAAAGAAGGATCTTCTTTGGAGTGAACTTCCAGTAAAACAAGGATTATCAGGGAGTGACAAATAGTGAACAGTTAGAAGGGCCTAGAAGAGGAAACTTCAAAAAAAACACAAAAGCACCCACCTTTAAATATCAGTCTCACCCAAAGGATATAAAGCCATCTTATATTGGTATTGGTCAAGTCAAAGCTTTCTGCATCCCTTGTTCTTCTCTCACGCTCTCCATATCCCAGCAGGTAGTTCTCTGACAACCTGCTCTACCTGGGATGGGGATGGTAAGAATGTTGATCCGGAACTCTGCTTTCTGAATTGAGATTTTATTTGTGACTAAATGTGACCATTGTACTTTATTTTACTGAAGAATGACCAGAAAACTCCCAGATTTTGCCAGAGTTCATATCCAGGAACTGGACAGTGAGAGAAGTCAATCATAACATTTCAATTATATCTCATAAGTCAGTCTTATGTATGATGGATTAAATGTGATTGCTTGATGCTTAAAAAGGGCTGCAGCCTAATGGGAAAAACAAGGGATTCCAAATCCAATAGACGAAGGTTCAAATCCTAGTTCTAACATTATTAGCTATATCCTTAGATGAATTATTTAATTACAGATTTTCAGTTTCCTTTTCTGCAAAATGTTGATTCTTAAAATCCAAAATTATGATTTGTTTACTCCTTTAGTGCCTAACACAGTGTTTGATATGAAATAGAGTCTCTGTAAATAAATACTTGTAAAGTGATTACTGAAAGAATGAACCTGATAATTAAACTAATGAATCTGACTTTCCCAGCTACTAATTTAATGATCTCAGTTGTAGGCTACGCCATTTCTAGGTAAATCTGTAGGTAGATGAATGGATGGATGGATGGATGGATGGATGGATGGATGGATGGATGGATGAATGGAAGGATGAATGGATGGATGGATAGGTGAAATAAAGAAAGAGATAGATTATTAAATAGGTAGGTGATTGATAGATTTGATAGATAGGTAAGTAATAGATAGATAATAGCTACTTTAAAGATAATTTTAAAGTCACTGTGAATTTCAGTGTAATATAAAATTGGCAGAACACTTATATAAAGACTTAACACTCCTCAGAGACTTCTTAGAGCCATTGGATCTAAGGAGTCCTTAACAAGTACTCTTCTCTGATTCCATTTCTTAACAAAAACTGAGAAAAGTCCATATTCATGTAGTTAAAAAACACAGATTTGGCAATCTGTGGATTTTGAAGGTAGTCTAAAAATAGTGAAAATGTTTAAATTCTGGAAAATAATTATTACAGAGAAATAATCTTATTTTGCCTTGAAAAGAAATGGCTATGTGGTGACATAATGTCATCAAGAAAGTGAAGGTTTATTCTAGGCTTCTAATGATTTTTATTGTCCTTTATGACTGAAGAACTATCACTTCAACAAAAATGTGTGGTCGGACTCTACCTGGGGATATTTTAAAATATTGCTTGCATATTCAAATGTCCACAGTGGCCAGCCAAGTAAACTGAGTGAATGGAATGGTACACTATCAGCACAAGGATGGAAAGGGCTGTTGCAGACCAGAGGATGCATTCCTTCTCTACAAGGTCAGTTGTTCATCAAATCCAGATAATTGCGCCCTCTAGGAATTTAGACCCACATTTTTTAAACCTGCCTATCTATTAAGAGTATCCTGAAATTCTGAGTTTTAAATGTTGGTAATTTTTTAAGTACTAAACATAAAAACCCATTCTACGGAGCAAACTAAATAAGCCTTCACCTGAGAATACCAAAGCTCTTCAAGTTTGTTTTGGGGTTAAATGTTTGTAATGTTCAAAGGGGTAAAATACTAATGAACCACAAGTCATTGATCTGTTATCAACCTTCATGTTAGGTTTTCTAAGAACTTTATACAGGGAACACTATAGATAAATGTACAATCTCTCTTTTTGTCTTCCTTCTTCCCTCCCTCCCCTCCCTCCTCCTCCCCTCCCCTTTCTCCTCCCTCTCCTTCTTCCTCTCTCTCTCTCCCTCTCCCTCTCTCTCTCCTGTTTCTCTCTTTCCTTCATTTCTCTTTACTTTTTAAACTGGTTGTGTTTTATTCCAATTTTCTGTCTAGTCTTAACACTAGTGAACTGGGCTCTGTTACAAATGTGTCTGGGGTATCGTTAGCCTTTTGAGCTTGCAGCCTACATGGTCTGCTGGTTTGTTTCCTTTCCTCTAAGAGGATCACACCTTGATCTCGGCCATGTAGAAAAGCAAGTGGGAAATAAATAAAGAGAACAAATGCAACAAAATCAGCAGCCCCTGGCTAAGTTTCACATTATATGTTTGCCAGAGTTGCTATGATAAATACCATACAGCGGGTTGGCTTAAACAAAAATGTATTATCCGATGGTGTTGAAGGCTAGAAGTTCAAAATCAAGAAGTCAACAAGGGCATGCTTCCTTACTGAAGTCTGATGCATTCTACTGTTGGCGTGACATAAACCTTAGGAGTCCTTGGCTTACGCTATGCCCCCATCACATGGTGATGTCCTTGACCTCCTCCTGTGGCTTTCACAATTCTGGATTCACCATGTAATGACTTCTCTGACTGCATCGGAATTTCCTCTCTTTGTAAGTCCTCCAGTATTACCCAGTAATATCAATTAAGACTCACCCTGATTAGGACTCACCCTGATTCAATTTGGTCATGCCTTAACCAACAACATCTTCAAAAATTCCTATTTACAATGGGTTCATGCCCACAGTAATGCTGATTAAATTAAGAGCATGTCTTTTGTGGGGACATGATGGCATTCCCAACAATATTCTTTTCATTTAAACTCTACCTCATTACGGGTGTGTGTTTGTGTATGTTTTACTGTATGTGTGTTATGTGGAGTTGGGAGGGATGGTTGATGGAAACACAGCTAGAAGACAGTCATGTCCCGGACTCATTCAACTTGCTAATTCCATAGAGAAAAGGAATGGAATCCCACATATGGGCCATCAAGAAGAGAACAAAAAGTGAAGAGGGGCAAGCCCTTGTCTCAATTTAATTAACTCTGTTTAAATCTCTTTGTCCTATAGAAACCCTCTGCCATTAAGGTCATTCTTTGAGTTTTGATATTAGAGTTCCTCTTGAGGGAAGTCTGTAAGAGAAGGGAAGAGAGAGAAAGACTTTGAATACTCTTTAATAAGGCCAACATTAGGCATAATAACTTCCAGTGTGAAAAGTCCCCAGAATGATATTATATCTTACCAGAGATTGGCTATCCTCCACACCTCTCATCCAACCATGTATCAGAGGGCATCTATTGTCTGTT
This sequence comes from Myrmecophaga tridactyla, assembly GCA_004026745.1. Classification (NCBI taxonomy): domain Eukaryota; kingdom Metazoa; phylum Chordata; class Mammalia; order Pilosa; family Myrmecophagidae; genus Myrmecophaga; species Myrmecophaga tridactyla. The sequence goes on from PVIY010051131.1 coordinate 13,271, forward strand.
TAAATGTGTCCCTCTCTGTGGTGCCACATGTACTAGGCAATTTATTGAGGGCACTTCAGGCCTGTGATTGCATTTCTTATATTTCCATCCAAGCAGTGTTCCCCACATGTAACCCTTTCCCATTTAAAGTATTTGCTTTTCTTAGTCCTTTGGAAAGAAATGTTATTTAGGCAAAGCATTGCATGTTTGCAATTACTTTGGGTTTGGAAAAGATTTATGCAGAGGAAAGTGTGAAATTATATGCACATCGAATGTAGTATCATTGTAGATCTACTCAACTTCTAGAAGTGTCCACCCCTCCAAAAAAGGGAAATAAAAATGCTTTGTAGGAATAGAAACTAAGATTCTTTACTAGGATAATATTGTAGATAAAGTAGCCTTAACTTTTGGAGAAAAGGAGTGAAATGTAAGAAAACAAAACCAAAGGGTTACCAATTAATATTTTATTTAAACTGAAATGTCTCTACTTCTGTATTAGGTACAATGAAATTTCAAATTAGAGGAAAATTCAGTTGCTTTATTTCTGATAATCACTATCAGTGTGTTTGCTAGCTAATTTTTGGAAGCTACCATTATGTTAGATAACCTGGAACATATACAGAACTGGTAATATGTGGCTCTTTCCCACAAAGAACTTAAAATCTAGCTAGGGCAATAGGACATGAAGAATCATCAAGTTTTTAGAACACATGAAATCTCAGACCCCTTAATTTATGGTGGAGAAAATTTAACCCCAGGTAGACAAAGTCTCAGAGTTACACAGCTAGTAGAGAACAGGGCTAGAACCCAGCCTCTTAAATCCAATCTGAGGCCCTCTTTGTCAAGTGCTATATGAAACAGTCCAGACTATGTGTTGCAATACTTTCATGGAAAAATAAGGCTTTTGATAGGTCTTGAAGGATTTATCAGTGGCTCTCATCCTGAGGGCTGGAGATGTTAACAAAAAAATGACTTCAGCAGATCTTTGAATGTCCTATGATTGCATGCACAATTTTAAATGTAATTATGTTTTCTGGAAAACTATCACAGCTTTTATCAGAGTTTCGAAAGGGCTCTTTAAGTCAAAAGGGAAAGCTTAAGAACTGCTAATACAGAGAACCATAGACAACCAGATGTAAGAGAAAAAGGCAAGTCCTATGAAATTGATAACACAAACAAAAGTTAAAGAGCCAGAAAGAGTAGAGTACAATTTTAAGTGTTATGGAGGAGCAAAGGTAAGTACAGAGGGAGACCAGATTATAGAAGACCTTCAAAATCCAAAGGGGGGGGGTTAGAATTGGTGGAGTAGGAAAACCCCGTACCCAGATGGTTCCACTATTAGTGTAATTCAGTTTATATGGCTTGATGTTCTTAATGCATTAATTGTAAAAGGAATTATTCTGAAGCACACTGTTCTTCACTCTGCAAAAGCAAGATTACCTACAGACTGAAAAGAGTCATTTCTACATGACACATTTTAATGTTTTGAATTTCTGCATGCCCCTTAGAGTGCACCCAACATTGAAATATGTCTGGTCCTATGACCCAAATTAACACAAAGATTAAAAGCATTTTGGAGAGTTGCTTTATAAAGCACGGTCCTGCCTCTGAACACAGGTGTGAACTATTCCTAGTTAAAGAGAATATAGATGATCTATGAACTGAAAACAGTTCAAGGACAAGAGCTTTTGGTGGACATTTTAGGGTCATTTACTAGCCATCCATTTAAACGTTTAGAAAATGAGTCATATTTTTTTTTTCCCCACTAACGGCTAATTATTCACTTAGAAATGTACTTTCTCTATTTTACTTACTTGAAGGGTTTTCCTCCCTGTGACCCTCACAGTGCCTTTGGCCAAGTTCTGGTTAATACGGGGCTATCCTATAGCTCTTCAAAAAGGGCATGTCCTGATGACCATGTTTGCTGACAAATGTCAATCAAAATGTCTCCGCGCTGCCCCACCACATCAGCCATCATCTGAACCACACTTTCCCAGGAATGCCTTAGCGTGGCATCTTTGTTCTGTTTTCAGATAAACAGATCCAATTCCTCAACAAACAGACTGCTACAGTCCTTTTGATAACAGTGTAATAATTCAAAACAAATGATTCTCGGCTTTGATGATAGCACTTTTATGGGTCATGAAGAAATCCTCCCACCAACATCTGTTTGATTTTATCTACTTGAACTTTATCCTCCAGTTGAAGATTTATAAGCTGAAATCATCCCAGCCTATTAAAGTCAAACTAATGTTCGAACACTAACCGGAGAATGAAAGTGCATTTCATAGTTAGTCATCTACCTTTTGAAAAACTGCTGTAAGGAAAAGGATATCAAAAATTCGGCGGATTTTATATTTAGCTGAGCGCGAACCCTAGCTCCTATGACAGGGATATTAAGGAATCCAGTTCGTGCATTTTTTAAGTAAGCTGTTTACAGAATCATTATTTTAAAAGACAACATGAAAAAATCAGATGTTATTTACATTTAAAGCCTGTTTTCTTAGCAAAATCCATTAAGGGTCAGGAAAATGCAATCCAGATTCATCTCTCTCTTTCTCTCTTTTTTTTTTTTCTCTCCCTTAATTCCTT
>PVIY010051132.1:0-15841 GCA_004026745.1 Myrmecophaga tridactyla
ATTGGAATTGCATTGAATCTGTAAATCAATTTAGGTAGAATTGACATCTTAACTATATTTAGTCTTCCAATCCATGAACATGGTATGCCCTTCCATCTATTTAGGTCTTCTGTGATTTCTTTTAGCAGTTTCTTGTAGTTTTCTTTGTATAGGTCTTTTGTCTCTTTAGTTAAATTTATTCCTAAGTACTTTATTCTTTGTGACCAGACATTTTGACAGGGTTAGGAGACATTTTTGGTTGTCAAAACTGGTGTGTGCATGCGCACTACAGGCACCTATTGGGTCAAGGCCAAGAAAGATGTAATACATAGGACAACCCCAATGAATATCCAGCCAAAGGTGTCACAAGAGCCAAGACTGAGGAACTCTGTCCTAGAGCAGCCTCCTTCACTAGGCATGCAAGTTAGAATCACCTGATGCATGCCTGAAATAATTGATTTTATTTTTCTGGGGTGGGGTCTATATGTCAGTGTTTTTAAAAAACTCAGATGAATCTAACATTTAGGAAAGAATTAAGAACTGATGGAGGGTTTGCTCCAGATAATTCAGATAACCTGGGTTCTGTATGGCTGCTTGACCCTGTCTCCACACTTTCTGACTCAGATAATCTGGGGTGAGGCTGGATAATTTACATTTTTAACACATTCCCAGGTGATATTGAAGCTGCTGGCCCAGGGAACACACTTTGAGAACTGCTGGTTTCCATTAAAGGAGTGAAAAATCAAGACACAAAGTGGGAGAAGATATTTGAAAGACATTTTGTACAGAATATAGGGGGAACAATGGTAAATCAATAAAACCAATAATAGAAAAAAAACAAGCTAAAGACAAACAGGCACTTCACAAACAGTATCCAAGTTGCTACCCTTTTTATCTATCAGAGAGATGCAATTTAAAGCCCCAGTGAGAGACCACAACAACCAGATAGCTACGATTTAAAAATGAATGCTGTCAGTGTTGGCAAAGATATGGAGCAATGGGAACTTGCAGTTACTATTTGGAGAACAGTTTGGCATTATCTATTAAAGTAGACTATATACCATCTGTGTCGGTTTGAATCTTGTGGTGTACTGAAGAGAAGTCATATCATTTTATCCTCATTCAAAAGTACTGGCTGGGGGCTTTTTAATTGTTTGCATAGACATGTGACCCACCCAGTTGTTGGTGGTAACTTTTGATTAGATGACTTCCACCGAGTTGTGACTCCAACCATTCCAGGTGGGTCTTGATTAATATACTGTAATCCTTTAAAAGACAAATCATTTTGGGAAGAGTCTCTTTTTAGAGCCATGAAAATGATGAGAACCAGAGCCTACACTGCCGGAGACCTTTGAAGAAGAGGGAATACCTCCCCAGGGGAGCTTCATGAAACAAGAAGCCGGCAGAGAAAGCTAGCAGACGTCACGTTCACAATGTGCCTTTCCAGTTGAACTTCATTGGCTTTTCTTGAGTGAAGGTAACCTCTTGTAGGTGCCTTAATTTGGATGTGTTTATAGACTTGCTTTAATTGGGACATTTTCATGGCCTTAGAACTTGTAAATTTGCAACATATCAAATTCTCCCTTTTTAAAAGCTGTTCTGTTTCTGGTATATTGCATTCTGGCAGCTAGCAAACTAGAACTCCATCCTATGACCCAGCAATTCCAGTAGCCTGTAGAAATACATGCGCAAACCAAGCTATGTTACTCAGCATGAATATTAATGTGGTGAAAGTATTAGAAATACAGTATGTTGTCATCATAAAAGTCTAGCTAGTGATTACCCTTGGAGAGGGAAGACAGTTATGACAGAGAAAGCTTGATGAGGGCATCTGAGGTGCTGGCAAAGTTCAATTACTTGACCTGTATTGTAGTTACAGGGGTGCTTGCTTTATAATAATTCATTAACTTTTATGCTCATGTTTATGCACTTGTGTGGGTTTATGTTTGTTTTATGATTAAAAAGTAAAAACTAGTTGCTCTGTAAAGGTCTTTATATTTGTAGAGCTCTGAACCTCTGCCATAGCCATTTGTACTGTGTACAGGTTCCAGTATCCTTTCTCTTTATGGTATTGGTCAGTTTTTTTTTCCACTCCCTGGATGATGAACTCCTCGGATAGCTCACAGCCCCACTCTTTTCTTCACTTTTACCAAGAATGATAGCCACCCATGTGAGCTTAGCTCTTATTCCTGTCTTGGTCTTCATTAAGCTGACCTGAGAAATACAATCTAGCATTACTTGGCAGCCTCTGGATTTCCACAAGCCAGAGGAATTTAGAAAAGACAACACTGTCTTGTAGATAAAAAAGAAGAATGAGAAGGAGAGATAAAACAGGTGTGTAGGGAAAACAGGATTGTGGCACAGTTTCTATGCTTAGGGCTAAAGGGTGACTCTTTCAAACACTCGTTTATTAGGCCAGCTATAGCTTGATTGTCAATAATCATGTTTAAATGCAACTGTAACCCAAATATTTTTCTAGTCAGGTATAATAGCTGTTGGTTGAATGAAAATGAATTGTGATTAAGTAGCAGGAAACTAACTAGGATATATATGCCAGATTAATCATGGTGGAAAATGAATGAGAGTCTCAATTTTTCTAGAGTCATGAGAAAATAAATCCATGTCAGGGACAAACTTTAATTCTAGTTAGAACAAAGAAAACCTGGCACAGTTCAGACACTGAAAGAAGAGTAAGTAAATAGACCCCAAATAAGAATATAAATTGGAAATTCAGAGGGCATAAGTGGGATCTCAATTGGAAATTCAGAGAGACATAAGTGGAATCTTTGCACTTTATATAATTACATATTTTTCAAAGAGTCTTTCAGAGAATTAGAGACAGAGTAGGTAGAGAGTCTGAGAGAATGAAAGTTTGATGAATTAAGATGTTGAAAATGAAGTTCCTTGAACTATTGTATTCTAAACCCACTGAACATCTTATGCAAAAATTTTGGCTTTTTATCATACAGTTAGAGCAAAAAGTGAAATACTGCAAGAATGTTAAAAGGGAAAATTGGAGAACAGTTGACTAAAACATTAAATTCTTGTAATAAAAGACTATCAGGCAAAGAGAGTGGTTGATTGCCAAAATGACAGGATTTTACAGAAGATGTGATCCAAACTCAACCTCTGCTGGGATCCATGTACCTCTGTTCTGATAAGGACTACATGGCAAAATGAGTAGAAAAGGGCCAGGCATGGAGAAAGGCAAGGAAAGCAGCAACAAGCTTTATGTGACTAATTGATGGAAATTGTATAAGGAGTAAACACAGATGCAGATATGGGGGAGCCAAAGAATGTAATCTAGATTTTCATAACAATTGCTACTAAGTCCATACCTGTGGTTTTAAATAAATTGACTTAGCCCTTAGAGGCAATGTGAAACTGGTTACAGATGAGAAATTAGCTTATTGGAGCCCTTCCCAGGTCTCCATCAGTTAGGGAAGACTGCTCACCCAGTCTCTGGAGGGTCCCTGAGGATTGGCAGTAGTGGCAGAAGGACTGCCCAGAGTTGGTGGGTTGCCTCTCATTGGAGTATTAAAATAGAGGCTGAATGCCAGCCTATTGCCATTGTCATGTTATTTCAGACAAGTTACTTAGCCATCAAATGAGGATAATAATTTTTCCTGTCTCATAGTGGAGTGGTGAGGATTAAATTAAAAGTCACAGCCATTGTTTTTATTCCCCTTTCTCTTAGAGCTTTTGCACATTCTGTCTTTTTTCTGTCTGGTTTGTCCTTGTTCTGCCTGCCTCCTCACCTTTCATTAGTGTATTTGGTTCAGAGCTGCAAATTCAGATGCCCACAGCAATCAAGCATATAATTTAAATATATGGAGGGCACTGAAGTTAAGGCAATAGGGAGCAGTGAGGCCAATGGTGAAATGGGAAATGAGTGCCCTGTCTGAAGGAGCAGCCACTATTCACTTGCAGCTCTCTTTTGCATGATGGAGCATTGTCACATCTTTTGTTTTTGTTTTTGAAGAGAAGATAAAAATCTGAATGCTATGTAACATATTCTGATTTTGAAATGTTGGGAAGGAGTTAATTTTTTTATTTTTGAAAACCCCATATGTACCTGTCATGGTCAGGTTCATGTGTCAACTTGGCCAGGTGGTGATACCCAGTTGTCTGGTTGAGCGCACACTGGTCTGTCTGTTGCTATGAGTACAATTCATGGACTTAAATCATGACCATGTTGGCTGCATCCACAGCTGATTGCATTTGCAATCAGCAAAAGGGAGTACTTTCTGCAGTGAGTGGTGCTTAATCTAATCACTGGAAGACTTTTAAGGAGGATTCAGAAGAGATAATCACTCTTCCTGCTTCAGTCAGCTAGCCTCTCCTGAGAGTTCATTGAGGACCTTCATTGGAGCTACCAACTCATGGCCTGCACTGCTGATCTTGGACTCTTGCATCTCCACATTTGCCTAGCCAGTCAAAGTAATCTGACTTGCAGAGACTTGCAGCATTTCTAGTAGATCATGGGGTACTTAGAAGTAAAATAGATGGGCAATCTACCAAATTCTTGTTTGGGCTGTATAAACAAAAGAGTTCCAGTCAAATAAACAGAAGCCTAACTTGAATTACAAAAACAGAGAGCCATGGCCCCTTAATCAATTTCCAAACTTCAGACAGCTTCCAGACTGAAAGCCCCTTGAATGAGGGGGAGGCCAGGTCCCTTTTGGGGAGGGCTCTGTTACACTGCCAGAAATGTATACTGTTAATCTTCCTCCAAACCTTCTCCAAGGAGACCTACAGCCTTTTTATCAGGGTAACTGTGCATTTGGGAAAAGGAAATGATTAGATATTTCAGGGAGTATTAGACACTGGTTCAGAAATGACATTAATTCCAGGGGACCCAAAATGTCACTCTTGTCTATCAGTCAGAGACCCATTCTGTAGTTATTTCATTAGTTCCGGAATGCATAATTGGAATAAACATACTGAACAACTTGCAGAATTCACACATTGGCTCTCTGACTCATGGAGTATGGGTTATTATGGTAGGATAGGCCAAGTGGAAGCCACTAGAACTGCCTCTACATAGCAAAATTGTAAATCAGAAGCAATATCAGATTCCTGGAGGTATTACAGAGATTACTGCCACTCTTATGGACTTTAAAGATGCAGTGGTGGTGATTCTCATCACATCCCCATTCAACTCTCCTATTTGGCCTGTGCAGAAAACAAATGGGTCTTGGAAGATGACAGTGGATTATCATAAACCCAGCCAGGTGGTGACTTCAATTGCAGCTGCTGCTCCAGATGTGGTATCATTGCTTCAGCAAATCAGTACGTCCCCTGGAACCTGGTATGCAGCTGTTAATCTGGCAAATGATTTTTTTCTCAATAGCTGTTAGTAAGGACCACCAGAAACAGTTTGCTTTTAGCTGGCAAGGTTAGCAATATACTTTCACTGTCCTGCCTCAGGGGTATATCAACTCTCTAGCCTTATGTCATAATCTTGTCTGCAGGGACCTTCATTGCTTCTCCCTCCCACAAGACATCACACTGGACCATTATATTGATGATATCATGTTGATTGGACCAGGTGAGCAAGAAGTAGCAACTGCTCTAGGCTTATTGATAATGCATTTGCATGTCAAAGGATGAGAGATGAATCCAACAAAAATATAGGGGCCTTCCACCTCAGTGAAATTTATAGGTGTCCAGTGGTATGGGGCATGTGGAGATATCCTTTCTAAGGTGAAGGATAAGTTGTTGCATCTGGCCCCTCCTATGACCAAAAAGAGGCACACCCCTAGTTGGTCTCTTTGGATTTTTGACAACAACATATTCCTTATTTGGGTGTGCTATTCTGACCCATTTATCAAGAGACCAGAAAATCAGCTAATTTTTTTTCTTTCTTTTTGCATGGGCAGGCACTAGGAATTAAACTTAGGTTTTCAGCATGGCAGGCAAGAACTCTGCCTGCTGAGCCACCTTGGCCTGCCCAAAAGCAACTAATTTTGAGTGGGGACCTGAACAAGAGGAGGCTCTGTGATAGGTCCAGGCTACTTTAGAAGCTGCTCTGCCACTTGGACCATGTGATCCAGCAGATCCAATGGTGCTGGAAGTGTCAGTGGCAAATAGAGATGGGGTAGGAGAATCACAATGCAGACCCTTAGGATTTTGGAGCAAAGCCTTACCATCTGCTGCAGATAATTATTCTCCTTTTGAGAAACAGATTTTGGCTTGCTACAGGGCCTTAGTAGAGACTGGACACTTGACCATAGGCCACCAAGTTACTATGAGACCTGAGTTGCCTATCATGAGCTGAATGTTGTTGGACCTATCATGCCATAAAGTTGGGTGTGTACAGCAGCACTCCATTATCAAATGGAAATGGTATATATGAGATAAGGCCAGAGCAGGTCCTGAATGTACAAATAAGTTACATGTGGAAGTACCCAAATGCCCATGGTCTGCAATCTTGCCACATTACCTTCTTTTTCCCAGACCAGAGCTGTGGCTTCTTGGGGAGTTCCTTACAGCAAAATTGACTGAGAAAGAGAGACCTCAGGCCTGGTTTACAGATAGTTCTGCACGATATGCAGGTGCCACCCAAAAGTGGACAGCTGTAGCACTACAACCCCTTTCAAGGATGTCCCTGAAGGACAGTGGTATGGAAAATCCTCCCAGTGGGCAGAACTTCAAGCACTGCACCTGGTTGTTCATTTTGCTTGGAAGGAGAACTGGTCAGAGGTGCATTTGTATACTGACTCATGGGCTGTTGCTAATGGTTTGGTTGAATGGTCAGGGACTTGGAAAGAGCATGATTGGAAAATAGGTGACAAAAGAGGTCTGGGAAAGAGGTATGTGAATAGACATTTCTGATAGGCTAAAATCATGAACATATTTGTATCCCATGTGAATGTGCACCAAAGGGTGACTTCAGCAGAGGAAGGTTTTAATAATCATGTGGATAAGATGACCTGTTCTGTGGATACCAGTTAGCCTCTTTCCCCAACAACTACTGTCAATGCCCATGGGTTTCATGAACCCCAATGGGCTCATGAAAAAAGTGGTCATGGTAGTAGGGATGGAGGTTATGCATGGACTCAGCAACATGGACTTCTACTCACCAAGGCTGACCTGGCTACAGCCACTGCTGAGTGCTCAATCTGCCAGCAGCAGAGACCCACACTCAGACCCCCAATATGGCACCATTCCCTGAGGTGATCAGCTGGCTACATGGTGGTAGGTTGATTACATTGGACCATTCCCTTCATGGAAGGGGCAGCAATTTGTTCTAACTGGAATAGATACATACTCCAGATATGAATTTGCTTTCCCTGCATGCAATGATTCTGCCAAAACTGCCATCTGTGGACCTACAGAATACCTTATCCATCGTTATGATATTCCACACAGCATTGCTTCTGATCAAGGAACCCACTTCACAACAAATGAAGTACAGGAATGGGAACATGCTCATGGAATCCTCTGGTCTTACCATGTTCCCCATCATCCAGAGGCAGCTGGATTGATAGAATGGTGGAATGGCCTTTTGAAAACTCAATGACAGTGCCAACTAGGTTGCAATTCCATGAAGGCTGGGCTGCCATTCTCCAGGAGGCTGTGTATGCTCTGAATCAGCATCCACTTTATGCTGCTGTTTTCCCATAGCCAGGATCCATGGGTCCAGGAACTAAGGGGTGGAAATGGGAGTAGCACTACTCACTATTACCCCTAGTGTTCCACTAGGGAAATTTTTGCTTCCTGTCCCTGCAACCTTGAGCTCTGCTGGTCTATAGGTTTTAGTTTCAGAAGAGGGTATGCTTCCACCAGGAGGGACAACAATGATTCCATTGAACTGGAATCTAAGACTGCCCCCTGGTCACTTTGGGCTACTTATGCCCTTGGATCAATAAGCCAAGAAGGGGATTACTTTACTGGCTGGGGTGTTTGACCCTATCAGGGGGAAATATGACTACAACTACACAATGGAGGTAAAGAAGAGTTTTCTTCTGGAATATAGGAGATTCCCTAGGGCATCTCTTAGTACTACCATGTCCTGTTATTAAAATCAATGGAAAACTGCAATAACTCAATCTGGGCAGGACTGCTAAAGTCTCTGAAACTTCAGGAATGAATGTTTGGGTCACCCCACCAGGCAACAAACCATGGTTAGCTGAGGTGCCTCTTGAGGGTAAAGGGAGCTTGGAATGGGTAGTGGAAGAAGGTAGTGATAAATATGAACTGTGACCATGTGATTAGTTACAGAAACAAGGACTGCAATAGTATGAATATTTCTTCCTTGTTTTGTAGTTAGTATCTATGTATTTATACATAAATCAAATATCTTTGTTTTCTTCTTTATTTAAACCCCTTTATCATGAGACATAAACTGTTTTGTTCATGTCATAGTATTTAAGTTGTAAGATATCAAGATTAGGATTGAATATTACCCAAGTACTATTCTGGAGAGATTTAATGTGTTTCTGGTGTACATGGGAGAGTTGAGTATTGTTAGGTGAGGAAAAAGTGTGTCTGTTATTGTTCTTTATTTAGAGTTTAAGCATGGTTTTAGGCAATGTATATAGCTGCCAAGTTGACAAGGAGTGGACTGTCATGGTCAGGTTCATGTTCCAACTTGGCCAGGTGGTGGTGTCTGATTGTCTGGTTGGGGAAGCGCTGGCCTGTCTGTTGCAATGAGGACGTTGCCTGGGCTTAAATCATGACCACGCTGGCTTCATCCAAATGCAGTCAGCTAAGGGGAGTGCCTTCTGCAATGAATGACATTTAATCTAATCACTGGAAGGCTTTTTTTGGGGGGGGGCGCAGGGGGTGCACAGTCCAGGAATTGAATCTGGGTCTTCTGCATGAAAGGCAAGCATCCTACCACTGAACCACCTGTGTACCCACTGGAAGGCTTTTAAGTAGGATTCAGAAGAGACAATCACTCTTCCTGCTTCAGCCAGCCAGGCTTTCCTGAGAGTTCATTGAATACCTTCATTGGAGTTGCCAGGTTGTTGCCTGCCTCACAGATCTTGGACTCTTACATCCCCACAGTTGCCCAACTAGCCTCTCATGAGAGTTCTTGAGGATCTTCATTGGAACTACCAGCTCACAGCCTCCCCTACAGACCTTAGACTGTACATTCTCATGGTTACATGAGACACTTTTATAAATTTTATGTTTACAGGTATCTCCTGCTGATTCTGCTTCTCTAGAGAACACTAGCTAATTCAGTACCCAAGCTGCTTCCATTTTTCTTCACTTCTCATCTTCTTTAAAAAATCTGTCATTGATTCCTCATGACTAAATTGACCCCTATTGTCATGTATTCTCTGGGCTCCCTGTACTTAGTTTCACTTCACAACACAATTATAATGAAGTAACTCATTATATGATTAGTTGCTTCATGTTGTGTTTTGCTTTTAGAATGTAAGGTCATAAGATCAAGGACTAGTGTTTTCCTTGATCATTTCCAGTTCCCAGGACACAGTAGTTGTTAACTAAATGTTTGTTGTAAGATTGAATGAATAGCCTCATACTATCTTGATTTCCAAAGACCTTAGCTGGGATCTCATCAAGCTAATGCAGATATTTGAGTTGCCTTGTCATTTTGATATCACTCTGTGTTCACAGAAAGACCCTTTGTATGATATAAAAGTAGTCAATCCATATTTTTTTCTTATCTGATAGAGGGGAAAGCTGCTAAGATCTGCTGTCTTATGATTTCATGCACTATGGCCCCATACCTTCTATTCACCTTATGTTCTGTACATCTCTTTTTCCCCAGGTGTAAAACTGGTTTGAACTAGGGCAGCATTAATGGCTCTTCCAGAAATGGGAGTGCAGTGAGCCTATGGGACCTCCCAGGGTGAGTCATGATATGATGCTGTGACCCAAGCACCCTCTTCATGGAGCAGCACCCAGTTTCCACCTGGCACCAACTTCCAAGCTGGTTGTGCTCAGAACAACCAGTGCAGCTCTGTAGGCAGTGTGGGTAAAACAAGACAACATAACAACACAATAAAAAACAAAAGAAAACCCCACAATGTTGACCTAAAAGTAAAGCAGAGTATATGTAAGGATTGACTGCTGCCTGGTTCAGGAGAGAGGCTGGTGAAACCTGCATAATTTAATGGGGAAGACAACTCTCCATATCAGAGTAATAAAACCAGAATAATGACTTTCAGGACTTTTTTACTTTGAACTAAATTACCATATGAAAGAAAATTTTGCATTGTGACTAAGAACACACACACACATAATGAAACGACATGAACCCTCATTCCATAGCATGCACTGATATTTTCTATTCTAGTCTATTAAAAAAAAGCCTGGTTGCACCTCACCAAATTGATTTCTCTTTCTAGTTAAAACTGTCCATAAAATAATTCTGCATTAGTGTCCTTTTGTACCAAGCTTTCAAATGGAGAAACCAAGGCAGAATTGAAGAACGCAGGCATCTCATTACGATTAAGTGATGATCTGGAGAAAAGTATGTGCGTGCGTTTGTGTGTGTGTGTGTGAATCCCTTCCTGCCTCCACATGAGATGAGTCAAATGCCTTGGGTGAGCTGGCCCTGTGGCGGGGCAGGTGGCACCTCACCTGCAGCAGGGCACCTGGAGGCCCCACCCGTGGCCTGGGGTCCAGATGGAGACTGACAGCCTGCATCGCTCACATCCTGGCCACCCTTCCCTGCGTAGGATGCTGGGGCCTGAGTGTGAGCAGCCACATTGCAGGTTAAGTAGGCAATACCTTTCCACATAGGGTATTTTCTAAATGTCCAAGCCGAAGACAGAGGCAGGGAGATGAGTGGAGCCTTAGGAAAGAGAAGGAAGCAAGACATACATCCATGTCTTCAGCAGCCGTGCTACCTTCAGAGACCCTGGGTAAAACAGGGAAGATATTTTCCTCTGCTGGCTCAGAGACAACACAAAGGACCAGCAGCCTCAGCCAACTGCCTACTGCCTTCTGCTGGCAGAAGCTCACTAAACCATGGGGGTGTCTTTCTCTTTGCTTGTCCCTCAGGACCTAAGAGGCATCTGTCCTTAGTGTTAGCTTTAGTCCCAGAGTTCCCAACCTTGGGGTACGGTGCCCTCCAGCATGTCCCAGGGCTTACCTGGGGCACTCTGGGAGACAAATAAGCAGAGGGTCAACAGAAGGAAGCACAGGATCCTCATGATGACTGGCAGGCTGGGATCCTGGCTGGCAAGAGAGGGAGAGGTTTTTGCCGAGGCTGAGCTGACAGGCTTTCAGAGGCTAGAGTGACACTGTATTTAGCTGGAAGATTGCACAATCTCATAGATGGATCTGAAATGAGGATGTGGTAACCCAGAGAGAGAAATTCTAATAAAGAATGCCTGCTGCCAATTGCCCTGAGCAGTTTTCAAATCATGTGGGTATGCTCCATCTAGCTACAACTGGATTTAGCTCTTAGCCTGGAAACATGGGGATGGATTCTCCTTCCAATTTTGTTTCTATGCTGGGCATTTATGAATGGATCATGGAAAAGATAGCCTGCTTGTGGTTTCCCTCAAATGTCTAGTTGCAGGAACAGAGGAGCAAAGAGGTGATTACGGTAAAGCCTTGTAGGTGCTCTGATAACAGCATGGAGGTTTTATTGTGGGAGCATCAGAAGGTGACTTAACCAGCTTGAGGAGGTGAGGCAAGGCTTCCCACAGTCCTGGGGCATCCTTAGCCTTCCCAGCCTTTGGTGGGACCCTGTAGCTAGTTCATAGGCACAGTCAGTAAAGGGTGTTTGCAAGAAATGGTTAAGGAGCTGCTCAAGACATACCAAATTCCAAGAAAAGCTGGGGAGGAGGCTGAACAATGTCTCACCTTAGAGAAGAAAGAAGACCTATCTTCTGCCTCCTTTCTTTCTTTTACCCATTCCTCAGGTACTGAAAGTCCTTAGGGAAGCAGTTAGCATAGAGGTTGGAGAGTTAGGCTTTTCAGGTTATTATCTCAGGCTTTTCATTTACCAGATTGTGACTTTGGGGAATTTATTTAAATTATCTGTGCCTCACCTGTTTCTTATGTAAAATGGGAATAATAGTACTACCTAATCATGGGATCATCGTGTAGATTAAATAAGATAGTGAATTTGAAAATCTCAGAACCCTGTCTGTCACAATGCAAGTTTAGGGATATGGAGAGGGATGAAATCTAAGCCTGGGAAATATTAACTTGATTTCAGGCTATTTGTATTCTGCCATGAACCAGAGAGATACGGAATAATATTGCATTGTTTGTTTATAACACATTTAGTTTATCCATTCATCCATTGATGGACACTTGGGTTACTTCAACCTTTTGGTTAATGTTAATAATGCTGCTATAAGATCAGTGTGATGCCCCAATACATCCCAGAGTGATTTGGGCAGAGAATAAAAAAGTATTTCCAAAGCTCCCTGGTAGGACTGGGGAGAAAGGAGGAAATGTTAAACTTATCCACCTGGGGAATTCCTGATATTCTTGCAAGCATTGGGGGCAACCAATTTAATAGGCCAGGCCCTCCATCCTGGGGCTCACCTCTATCAAACTCATTCCTACAAGGGGGATGCTAAGCCTACTTATGATTATGCCTAGATTCACCCCCAGAGAACTGGCTTTGTTGTTCAGATGTGGCCTCTCTCTCCAACCCAATTCAGCAGGTGAACTCACTGCCCTCTCCTCTACATGGGACATGACTCGCGGCAATGTAAATCTCCCTGGCAGTGTGGGAAGAAATCCTGGGATGAGTCAGTACCCAGTAACATGGAATTGAGAAAGATTTCTTGAGCAAAGTGGGGAAGAGAGAAGTGAGAAAAAATAAATTTGCAGCAGCTGAAAGACTTCAAACAGAATCCAAAGGTTTTCCTGCAGGTTATTCTTATGCATTATATAAATATCCCTTTTTAGCTTGTGGTGTATTGGAGTGGCTGGAGAGAATTACCTGAAACTGTTGAACTGTATTCCAGAAGCCTTGATTCTTGAAGATGATTGTATAATTATATAACTTTTACAATGTGACCATGTGATGGTGAAAACCTTGTGATTTTCCAGGATGTGGACAGATGAGTAAATAAATGAGGACAAAATTAAATAAATAAGGGGGGGTTAGGTGATACAGGGTAAAAAAAAATTGGTAGATTGAAATACTAGTGGTCACTGAGAGGGAGGGATAAGGCCTATGGTACCAATGAGTTTTTACTTTTTCTGAAATGATGCAAATGTTCTAAAAATGATCATGGTGATGAATACACAGCTATGTGATGATACTGTGAGCCATTGATGGTATACTTTGGGTGGACTGTATGGTGCGTAAAGCTGTCTCAATAAGAATATTTTTTAAAAAAAGAAGGAGGAGTTATTACAGAGAAGATAGTATTTAACAAATGAGTATGACTGCTGAATCATTATATTGATATTTCTTTCAGTGTCTTGGAGTAGCTAGAAGGAAGAATCTAAAATTGTGGAATGTAACTCATACCAAATTCTGAAATCTGTTCTGTAATTACTTGTTACAAGGTACTTTGAAATTTATTGCTTTTTTTGTATATACATTGCACAATAAAAAAGTGTTAAAAAATGCTGCTGTGAACATTGGTGTACAAATATCTGTTTAAGTTCCGGTTTTCAATTATTTGGAGTATATACACACTATGTTTTGTTGTCGTTGTTTGTTTGTTTTGCATGAGCAAGTTCTGGGAACCGAATCCAGGTCTCCAGCTTGGCAGGTGAGAATTCTTGCCACTGAGCCACCATTGCACTGCCTCACACTATGTGTTTTTAAGATTGCATCAATAGAGTCATTTATTCTTTGATTAATTTGCTAGTTTATTTCTTAGAAGATAATCTTAAATCCAGTGTGGGGGCCTCACTCTGTTAGCACCTTGTACCTCCATAGTAGATAGGATGGGAGACCAGAGACATTGCCCTGGATTTGTCTGAGAGGGGGGAAGTGCTGTAGTCAACCCTAGAGGTTGAAGTGTCCAGGACATGCCAAAGCTGTGGGATGTCCAGTGTGAGATCAATTAGATACCCACTCCAATAAAATATGTCCAAGAGAAATCATTTGAAAACAGATTTTAGCATCTGTTTTAGTATTAAGTATGAACACTGGAGTCAGATCTGGGTTAAAATCCTAGCTTCATCATTTATATTTAACAAAAATTGTCTCTGCCATTTTATTAGATTCCTAGCTACTAAAATAGATAACACACAATGGGTTAGCTTAGCAACAGGAATTTATTGGCTCACAGTTCCAGAGGTTAGCAGGTATGCTTCTTCCCAGGGCCATTATTTTCTGTGGTTCCGTGTTTTTTCTGTCACATGGTAATGCAAATGGAGGCATCTTCTTTCTCTTCCAGTACCAGTGACTTCCAGCATACTTGCTTCTCCTTCTTAATCCAATGTCTTTTGCTTATAAGGACTTCAGCCATATTAGATTCAGTTTGAGCACACCTTAACTAAAAAGATCTTCAAAGGTTGTATTTCAAAATCCACAGGAATGGATTAAGATTAAGAGCATGTTTCTCAGGGGTATATAATCCAATCCCTAAAAGCCATCAAGAAGACTCCTAACTGGTGGGGAGACTTACAAAGGAGGTTGATGAGTGCTTTGGAGGAGGAAAGCACACAGGGCCATGAAAGCACAGGGAAAAGGCTTGGGATGGGTGAAAAAGTCTGAATGGAGGATGCAGTCTTGAGGTGAGGTCTGAGGACAGATGGGAGTTAAGGCACCAAAGCTACAGTGGGACGATGCTTCAGGCATAACATGTGCAGAGGACAATATTTGAAGAGTTATGTGCAAACAGTTTTTGTTTTATTCTTAGGCAACTGGGAGGCTTAGGAAGATTTTATTCAGAGGAAAACAAACACATTGCCATATTAGAAATAGTCTGAGGGAAGTTTGGGCTAGCGACAGAGGGGCAAGTTTGGAAGCTGGAAGACCTGGTAAGGGGCTGGTGACAGATTAATTAGGATCTTAGTGGTGATGAGGGATGAAAGTAGGCAGGGATTCAAGAGATTGCAAGAAGTGAAAATCAACTGGGCTTGAAAATAGATGGAATGAGCTAGATTTCTGGCTTTCATAACTAGGTAGAAGTTAATGTCAGGTACTGGGAAAAGGCAAATGAGAGGTAGAACTGGTTTGAGGAAAGGATGATTAGCTACTTAAGAATTTGAGTATAAGGAGTGTCTCACTTTGTGTTCCCCTAGAAGCAGAGCCTGGGCCAAGAATTTGAGTGGAAGGGGTTAATGAGAAGGTATAAGGCATACAGGTAGGTGAAGCAAGAAATGAGGTAAGGAAGAGAAGGCAGCAAACAGAGGAAGTTGACGTTAAGGTCACTACCACAGGGGAATACTGGAACTTAACTTCATAGGGAAAATGGGAAACAATGCAAAACACATGCCTCGCATTTATCCTACCAAGGGAAGAGGGAGCTGGGATAGTTATAACTCCACACCTGTTGTTCATTGTTTAAAAGCTGTCCCTAGCAGGACGTTAACTCCCAAAAGGTTCTGGCCCAATATATGTGCAGGTAAAGTGGGTTCTGCTTGCTTTCTTACAGAGTTGCAGGTGTTGGCTTTTGGAAGTTAAGCTTATTGGCAGAGAAATGGCAAAGGAGATGTGAGGGAAGAGGGGAAGAGACTGGTAATATCTGTTACTAGATGCTCATGTGATATGCATGAGGAGATGTTGAGTTGGAGATAAATATATCGGCTTGCATCTCAGTGAACAGATTTATAATGTATACATGGATTTAGAACTTTCAAACATATTTATTTTTGATTCCACTGTAGTGAATGAAATCACCTAGAAAAATATTGTTTTAAAAGATTCTGGAGAAGTATTCTGGAGAAGCTAGAAGGTAAAAACCTGAGAAGATGAAATGGTAGACCATGACAAACTCTGGGATCT
>PVIY010051133.1:0-15843 GCA_004026745.1 Myrmecophaga tridactyla
GCTGAAGCTTGTTAACTGCCAGATGGTGTCACCATGATGCTTTTGAGCTGATATTCGAGAACCTGAAATTTAGCAATTTGGGGTTGGCTTGCTTAGGGCTGTCACTGTACCAACTGCATAAATGGAGGCTGTTCACTTGAGGTTTGACTGGCCTGTGCTGGATACTTGAATCTCATTCTGGGTGGTCAGAGGCCCTGTGTGTTTTTCCCTCTGGGAACGTGCCTGTAACTTGGGGGAGGGGCCATTACAGATAAAGATGCTCTGCTCCTAGCTCAGCAATCTGGCATTATTCCCTCACTATCCAAACCCCTGAAGAGCATAGATGATTTTCCTGGCTCAGTTTGCCTTATAAACCAAAGCACTGAAGTGTATAGGACAATTGCCAAATACATGAAAACAGACAAGAAAGTTCTTAAACTCCCTCCTTTGCTCCCCACTCTCTGGTCCCCACTTAGGATGGTGGTGGGGGAATGATCAGCATTAGCATCTCCTATCAGCATGTTTGACACCGCATTAATAAATGAGTATTCTATTAATGGTAGAGAAATTCCCACCTTTCCAAATAAGATCTGGTTCCAGTGGGAGAGTGGAAACTAAGATTCCTGTGAAAGTGAGTGGTTTATCAAATTGTCTTGTGAGTGAAAGCAAGTAAATAATTCATCAGACCCTATCCCTCTCAGCATTCCACCTCCTTGTCTCTCACAATGGCCTTTTAGTTCTTGAAGAACCTAAGAATATGGGAAGAAGGATGCCAGGTTTATATTCATACCAGATGATTGGTCCCCTGCTGGATGCTTTAGATAACTAACCTCGCCGAATCCTCACAGTAGTTCTGTGAGGAAGGATTTATTTTTCCATTCAAATACGAGAAAATTCAGGCTCAGAGAGGTTAACTAATTTGCTGAAAGTCACACAGCTGGTAACTAGGTATTGCTCTAAAATTCATTTCCTTATGTAATGTTAGGAAAATGCCTTCAACATTACAGTTGACAATTCCTAGTTGGTATCCCTATAGCCTTTTGTACAAAATAGAATATGACCCATACAGTGACCCAGGTCATGTTCCTACCTGTCTCTCCCACCATACATGAGCTCTCTGAAGCTGGAGTCTGAGGCAGATACTATTGGTTTTCCTCCCATCAGCTATTCCTTTCCACTTCCTTGACAAAAGGATTTATCTCATGTGACCACACTTAGCTGCAAGGGAGGCTGGGAAATGTAGTCTTTTAAACATTTTTTTATTGTGAAATATAACATGTGTATAAAAAAGCAGTAACTCACAGGAATGAATCCAGCCCTGGCATTGTGGGCTCAACAAATTCCATCCTGACAAAAAGGGGGAAAAGAAGTGTAACTAATGAAGGATCAGTGGCAGAGAGAGTTCAAATAGAGTCGTGAGGCTACTCTGGAGGTTGCGGTTACTCAAGCTTCAGTTAGACCTTGCTACCTATCATAACCCACCAACGCCCAACCAGGACCATTCCAGCCAATCCTAAAGAACACCTAGGGCAATATATAAGATTCCACAAGGGTTCCATGCACTAGAGTAACTTTCTAGAAACCTACAACCTCCAGATGGGTCCCTGGTTCAGATAAGTCCTGAAACCTAGCCCAGCCTCTCCAGAACATCAGACAGTTCCATCTCCCTACCCATATTAGTGATAGACCCTTCCAATATAAAAAATTTAGAATTGCTATAGCCTAAACAACCCCAAAGAGAGGTACGGGAAGATCAAAGGTTATGGTGGAATTATACATAGAAGATAGGATTTAACAAATAGATATGAATGTTGAATGATTAAATTGATATCTCTTTTCGTCTCCAGTATTTTCGAGCAGCTAGAAGTAAAAACTTAAAATTATGGAACTGTAACCCATGGTCAAAATCTGAAATAAGTTCTACAACTAATTGTGGTGCTGTGCTTTGAAATTTACAGCTTTTTTGTATATATGTTATTTATCACAAAAAAAGAAGGAAAAAAGTCAATTGTGCTGATAGAAAAATATTTAAGCCTTCTAGCCTCCTATATTGTGGAGCAGCTAGAAGGAAAAATCTGAGATGATGGTATGGTGGCCCATGACAAACTCTGGGATCTGTCCTGTAACTACTTGTTGAAGAGTGCTTTGAAAACTATTGCTTTTTAAAATTTCTTTGCTTTGTATATATGTTAAACAATAAAAAAAAGTTAAAAAAAAAAAGCAGTAACTTTTGAAGCACACTGCAGCAATTAGTTGCAGAACAGATTTCAGAGTTTGGTATAGGTCACAGTTCCACAATTTCAGGTTTTTCCTTCTAGCTGTTCCAAGACCCTGGAGACCAAAAGAAATAACCATATAATGATTTAGCAGTCATGCTTATTTGTTAAATCCTATCCTCTCTATTATGACTTCTCCTTCAATCCTTCTCCCAGTCTTTGGGGGGGCGGTATTTGGGCTATTCCCATTCTAACTTTTTATGTTGGAAAGAGGTGCCAATAATATGTGATGGGGGATGGAACTAGTTGATGTTCTTGGAGAGGCTGACCCCTCTGAATTGTAGAACTTATCTGATTTAGGGATGCATCTGAAGGTTGTAGGTTTCTGGAAAGTAATCATAGTGCATGAAACTTTTGTAGAATCTCAGATAACAAACACCCTAGGTGTTCTTTAGGGTTAACAGGAATGGTTTTGGTTGGGGTTTGGCAAACCCTGGTAATTAGCAATATCAGCTGAAATTAGCAAAGAGCAGCCTCCAGAATGGCCTCTTGACTCTATTTGAACTCTCCTAGTCACTAATACCTTATTTTGCTACATTTTCATTCCCCCGTTTGGTCAGGAAGGCGATGTTGATCCCATGGTGCCAGGGCCAGGCTCATCGTGGGAGTCATGCCTCATGTTGCCAGGGAGACTTTTGCTCCTGGATGTCATATCTCACATGGGGGGAAGGCAGTGATTTTAGTTGCAGAGTTGGGCTTAGAGGGAGAGAGGCCAGATCTGAGCAATACATCTTTCTGGAAGTAACTCTTAGGCATAACTTTAGGTAGACTTAGCTTCTCTGCTGGAAATTAGTCTGTTAAGTGGACCATTGCTGCTCTTAAAATTCAGCTTCTATTGCTAAGGAAAGAGGGGGAGTTTAAATATTGGGTAGGAAACTAGTATTCTGTATAGGGAAATTTAAAAATGTATATACATAAATACCTTTAGGGATGGCATATTTTCCAGCTCCCCTTTCCTCACTCCTCCCTTTTCCTTTTAACCTGATCCGATTTCCAAATATGTATTACCTCTAGGCATTGAATTTAGAACCTGGAAGAAACCTCTGTGGAGGTCAGGACTCTTCTTTCTTTTCCTGACAATTTTCTTTTGGTGGGGTCGGGGGAAGTGCATGGGCCGGGAATCGAACCTGACAATTAGTTTTTGAGATCAGGAGTGGGTTTTCCTCATTCTCTACTCAGAGGGGGCTTCTAACCACTGCCCGAAATCTGAAAATGCAGCTCCCGCCCATGGTTAGTGGTCTTTATTCTGTGCTCACCCCACTTCTGCTTTCTGAAGCATTTATCAAGTTCCCCTCCCATGTTTAAAACACAATTCAATGTGATTTCCACCTTAGTTGCAGGAAAATGTACATTGAGAAAGGTGGGGTGGAGGTACGTGCCTCAGCTACTGCATTTGCCTGGAAACATTAAGCGACACAATGCTTTAATTCCTCCAGAAGGAATAAATGCACACTTTCCTCCCCCCAAGTGTGGTGTTTGCTCTCTTACCAGCTGCTAGTGCTAAGACAAATACTGAGGGAAGCTTACTGTTGTCTCCATTCTCTTCTGAGTGAACTGTCTTTGGTTTTTGTTTTAGGTGTTGTGATACTGGTATTTGTGATATACTTACCCTATCGGAGAAGAGAGCTTTGGAATCTCAGGGAGTGGTTAGAATAAAACAATTTCCCACTTAATTAAAAAATATGTATGTCTGTATATTTTTACTGGCAATTTCTTAGATCCCTGGGAAGGCTTTGAGGGGACTGGTGAAGCTCAGGTGATTTCCAAAGATTTCTCCAGTTGTTTCCCACAGGAAATGTAAAAACACATTTCATTTTAGTTCACTTGGAAGTATTTCAAGAAAGCAAATCTAACATGGAATAAGGGCAAATGTATGAATAAGTAAATACAAAACCCTGTTGAACACCAGGAAATGAATAATTTCATGTGTTTTTCCTGAAACTCTGTTAATACTAATCATGCCTATGATGAGTTGAAGTTCAACCATCTTTCCTTTCCCCCTAAAGATCTAGATTGCTTTTTTTCTTTTAAAAATTATATGCGATATCATTCACATACCATGCATTTTACCCATTTAAAGTGTATAATTCAGTGGTTTTTCATGTATTCACAGATAAGTTCAGTCATAATCATAGTCAATTTTAGAACATTTTTAGATCTCAAAAAGAAAACCCGTACCCTTTGCTGTCACCCACCTACCCGGCCCTAAGCAACTCTTCCCCCTAACTCTAAGCAACCACTAATCTACTTTCTGTGTCTATAAATTTCCCTCTTCTGGACATGCCATTTGAATGGAACCGGATAATATTTGATCTTTTGTAACTGAATAATATTTGGTCTTTGGCGTCTTTCACTTATCATGATGTTTTCAAGGTTCTTCCAGGTTGTAGAATGTTTTGATGCTTCATTCCTTTTAAATATTCTATTGTATGGCTATATCACATTTTGCTTATAGAGTTTAACTGTCTTTTGGAGGCAGGATTACTTGTTAGGCTGGCTCTGTAGGACAGGGCTGTGGCATCCTGTTCATCTCAGTACTTTTAGTGACCAGCACAATCAGGAACCCAGGACACTTGTGGAAAATTGAATGGACATCAGTATTGCCAAATTGTACATTACAATAGAAAGAGTTCCATTAATGGACCTAATTTGATCATACCTTAAAACCATGAGGAGAACATCACAGTTGCCTCTTCATTCTGTGAGGGAGAGCATTGCACAAGTTAATTAATTAGCTTCACGTGTATTATTGTGTTCAGTTCTAATTATTTATGAGCTGAAGTTCATACCCTAAAGCTAAAGCAGATAGTTTTGCTCTGAATATGAGAATGTCTGCCCATAAATAAATGGAATTGGTGTGACTTTTCTGTACTCTTTTATGTGTCCCTATTATGCATATTATAGCAGGCTCCATGGTTGACAAATTATTTGGGCCCAGATAATTGTAATCAGGACTTTTTACTTAGGTGAGGATGTAAGTAGGTCTCTACAGTATAGATAGAAGTTTGAATTTGTCAGTTGGCAAAATGGGCCATTTCTGTTGGGTCGGTCCTGTAGTGAAGAGGGCAACGTTCTGACTACCCAATTTTTAAATATCAACAATGAGGGAAACTTCGTAGAAGTCTTCTTGCATATCCATAGTGACCTATGGAGATACAGCTGGATTTGTAACGTATTTTTAAAACATTTTATTAAAATATACATATAGAAAAATGTAAAAATAATAAGTGTACTGCTTGAATTTTCACCAGCGGAACCCACCCCTGTAATTAGCACTCAGATTAAAAAAACAGAACGCTACCAGTATCATGGAACAGAAATTTTCTTGTGCCCCCTTTCACTCTGTCACTGGTTTTTCCTTCCCTCCTTTTCTCCTTCCTTCCCTCCTTTTCTGCCTCCCTTCCTCCCTCCCTCCTTCTTTCCCTCCTTCCCTCCTTCCTTCCTTCTTTTCTTTCTTCCCTCCCTCCCTCCCTCTTTCTTTCTTTCTTTCCTTCTGCACACAAGTGTACTTTTCTCTTATGCACCGAGGGAAGGGGATCCTTCTTTATTTCCTCCCACCCTTAATATTATCCAAAAGTTAAGGCGTTCTACCTGAGGCAGAGCTATTCCTGGAATTATTCTTAAACTAATCATAGTAGTAGCAGCAGGCTATTTGAAAGCACTTTTACATGTATTGTCTTATGTAATTTTCACAGCTGCCACTGAGGGAGGGGTGATCTCACCTTTTTGTAGATGAGGTGTGGAGATTCAGGGATAAATGACTGACTAGCAGAGGGTCCTAGAGCTGAGGGACTCCAGGAGCAGAAGACGTGTAAGCTCCGTCACTGAAAAGAGTGTATTGAAGTCTCGACCTTCAATCTCTGGTTAAGTGACCAACCAAAGGGGATATTTTCATCCTTCATTCAGGACAGATAGTCTAAGAATGCAGATAATTGGAATGGGGCTCAGGAAGAGTTGTCATTCCTTTATTCATTCTTTCTTGTTTACTACTCTTTGCCAGGCACAAAGACAGTATCTTTGCTGTAGACACTGGGGATACAGCCCAGAATAAGATGGACATCATCCCTGCTCTTGCTTTGGCCCTTACATTCTAGAGGAGGGGCATGGAAGCTAACAAGTAGGCACATACATAGACAAGATAATTTGATGGAGTCGTGATGCCTTAAAGACACTAAATAAAGATAATGTGAGAGTAAGCGCATGTGGAACAGGGAACAGAATCTCTCTGAGCAGTTGACTTATTTTGTCAAGTAAACTTTCTTAACATACATACAAAAACATGCACAATTCATATGTGTACAGCTCGATGAATTTTGCAAAGTGAGTACACCTTTGTAACCACTACCCAAATCAAGAAGTAGAACAGTGCCAGCATCCCAGAAGCACCCCATTCCCAGAGGAGATGACATTTGAGCTGGGCCCTGCATGCTAAGTAGGCAGCTGTGCAAAGATTTGGGTTCAGAGTGTTCCAGTGAAAGCGGACAACAATTGAGAAGGTCAGGGGAAGAAGCTGGCATGCTTGAAGAACAGAAAGAAAGCTGATTTGTATCAATCTGCTGATTTAGCACAGTAATATTTCAGTTATGTGTTTGTGACATGATTCTTAGTATGAGACTGGAAGGAAAGCATCATTCTGATTATAATTGTTATACAAGCCCCATACATCAGTAAGTTGAGCTATTGGGATCCCCAAAGTAAGAATCTTGGACAAGAGTCTGAGCAGGAAAGTCTTAGGAGATTTTATTGATCACATGGTATTCACTACATCCAAGGAAAGTACCACTCAAATCCATGCCCAATTCAGATATCGAGACTTTCACAAAGATTTTGTAAACTCTCACGTTACAATGCTTCACCTAGATTCCTTTCATTTCCATGCACCTCCCATCATCATGGCAACCCATTAAACAAAAGGGAGGCAGATTTCCTCCTGCTATCTTGTCAAGGGCCCTGGTTTTAACATCAGATATTCCAAGATTATATCATAACTACGTGCTTTAATACCTCAAGTTACCTAAATGTTGGCACAGGTAGGGCTGGTTTTTGAGAAGGGATATAGAGAAATAACAAGAGGCACTGGAAAGCATTTACATAACTGGGAATAGTAGGAATCCTGGGAAAATCATAACACAAATGTCTGCTATTCAAAGCTCTTTATACTTGGAGGTGATAATGTCAAATTGTGGTGGAGGTGGAGGTCTTAAATTTTCTCCCTGCTCTAGGTAAATATCAGACTGCCTTATGATTATTAATATTTCCATATATAAACAATACTCATTCAGACTTTGACAAATGAGAACTTGTGGGTGAGGCAGTCCTGCCTTTGCTCTGAGCACGTGTGACACAAATTAACTTGTTCCTGGCTCCAACTTCCTGTGCAGATGCACCATCCCACTGCCACGTGGTCAGGGACTGGTGCTGGGGATGAACCTGCAGTGCATTCCCACCTGGTCAACACTGCTATAGGGATGGCATGGACCCTGTTCTGCTCTCTGAGGGTCTGTAAGTGACAGAACTTCTCCCACAGATTTTTGCTGACTGCCACTCAGAGCCTTCAGGGGTTAGAGGCAGATGTAGGGGGACTCTCTCCTCTACCTTTGCTATGCTCTGTTAGCCCCAAAGTAGGGCTGTCTGAGCTCCAAGGTGTTTCCACCCTTATGTACAGCTTCTTGCTCAAAAGGGGACACAGACAGAAACCCAGTGGATGCTAGGAAAAGAGACAAATTGGAGTCACAGAAACCTCATGTATCCAGAATTTCCCATCGTTAGAACTTTCTTACAGACTAACAGGCTCTTTTTTCCTTAGACTATGTTCTCCCCAGGAGGTTCCTTAGCCACCCTCCATATAGATTTGCTGGGCCTCTTCCAGTCTGTCAGATATGTCCACATTATCTCTGACTCTCTGGCCTGGACACACTCTAGATTTTTCTTTAGGCGGTTTCTTAGCCCACTCGTGGTTTATCATACTGAATTAAGAAAGCCCAAATCTCGCCACCTCCAGTTCGGAACCTCAGTACCCTCCACCCTTTTTACAAGTGCGCTCAATGCTTTTGTCTTTCTTTCTTTTTAATCAGAAAATGCCTGATCCTTGTTTTGACAAGTCACGTCCCAACAAGAGAAGGCTGATGTTTGCAGTTAAACCACATTCCCATGGACTATCCTGGGATGCTGGATCCTTGCTGTGGGTTGCCTTTGTAGTGAGGATGAGGGAAGCCAGTGGGCTCCCAAGTGATCTCTCTGAAGAAATTCTCGCCCGAGTAATTTATCCTTGTGCAGGGCCACTTGAGTAATCTTTCTAAAATACTGAGTCATACCCCTGCTCTCAAAACTGCCATGTTAGCCCATCGCTTTAAGGCCAAGTTATTTACCCAGATGAACAAGGCCTTTTTGGATCTGGTGCAGCCTGAATGCTCCTGCCTCATTTCCCACCATTGTCTTCCACACCACATTCTCCAGTCACACTAGACCAAGGGCCCTCAGTCCACTCTGGCACCCTTCCTCATGCTGTTCCCTACTCCCCCTTTCTGCCTGGCCAACTCCTAATGGCCCACCTCCAATGTCCCCTCCTCTAAGAAGAGCTTCCCTCCTTCTATCATAGGTGATGTACTCACTGCAGAGAAGTTGTCCCTAGCAAGAGTCCCAGGGTCTGGCTTACATGCAGTGCTCAGTTAAGGCTCTGCTTGGTGGTTGGTTGCTCCTGAGACATGGTGAGTCTCTCTACAGGGCCTGAATTTCCTTCCTGGTTTATGTTTGTCAAGTGTACTTTCTCTCCTTATTTGGCTCATGTGTCATCCATCAGTACACCAGGGAGTTACCTGTTCGTGTGACGGAGCAGCCTCCTTAATCCTGCATTGTAACTGGATTATGTTAGACTTGTACCATGTGCCTGGAGGCTTCCTATGGGCGTAATTTCAAAATAACAGAAATGTCATACTCAACAGCTCCCCACCCTCTACTACATATTTGTTTTTGAAACATTTTAATAGAATTATATCCAGGAAAGAAACAGGAGAGAGGGAGAGGGAGAAGGTAATGGAGGAGGAGGGGAGGGGAGGAGGGAGGGAGAGGGAAGAGGGAGAAGGAGAAGCCTTAACCAAAGCCTGAGCCATTGCTAATTAACTAGGTCTTAAAGCAGCAAGAGGTAGTGGTTGATGATTGCTGTGAGGTAATACAAGGAAAGGGCGGGAGGATTAAAGTCTTAGAAAGTCAGAATTGAGGCATTTAGGATGAGCTGGATACCCTAATTTGTGCTCCTCTGCTCAAAAGCCTTTGGTGTTACCTTTTTATAGTCACAGGCATCTCTCTCCCTCTCCCTTTCCTGAACTCCAGACAACCACTAATTTGTATTCCATCTCTATAATTGTCATTTCACGAATGTTAGAGAAATGGAATCAGTATGTAACTTTTGAGATTGGCTTTTTTCATTTAGCACAAGGTTGTTGCATCAAGAATTCCTTCTTTTTGATTGCTGAGTAGTACTCCAGGGCATATATTGGCCACAGGTATGTTTAACCATTCTCCAAAAGGGTAGCAGGAAGGATGCTTGTGTCTTTGTGTCTTGGCTGTAATACCATACAATGGGTTAGCTTAAACAATGGGAATTTATTGGTTCAAATGAGTTTTTTTTTTTGCATGCTGTATGGTGGGGGTCACATTTCATTCTTTTTTCCATGTGATTATTCTGTTATTGCCGTACCATTTGTTGAATTTTTGTTTGTTTGTTTTTTCTTTCTTTCTTTGCATGCTTGCTTGTTTTTTGAGAAGTACGTGGGTCAGGAATGGAACCTGGGTCTCCCACGTGGCAGGTGAGAATTCTACCACTGAACGACCCTTGCATCGCCTCACGTGAGGTTCTGAGGCTAGAAGAAGTCCAAAATTGAAGTACCAGCAAGGCAATGCTTTGTCCTTGAAGACTGTGGTACTTTGGGTCTGGCTGCTGGTGATCCTTGGTGGATCCTATTTCTTGGATTCCTATTTCCTTTTCTGTCACATGGCAATGTCCTCTCCTTCCTCTTCTTGGTTCCAGTGGGCTCTCAGCTTTTCCTCCATGTGCCTTTTTCTTCAGGAAGCCTCACATAATAGGATTTAGACCCACCTTCATTCAGTTGGGCCACACTTTAATAAAAAATATTCAATAGGTCCTCTTTACAATGGGTTCACTCCCACAGGGATGGCAGAGATTAAGAACATGTCCCCTCTGCACACACCCCCACCCTCCTGGGGTACACAGTTCAACCTCTTATACCTTGTGATGTAACTATTTTGTCATCTTGACTGTTGGGTGGTCACACGAATTTATAAATGAGATGAAATTGCCCAGCACTAAACACACACACACAGGGGTGAAATTTGAATGAGGTAGGTGGATTTTATCAATGTGCATCTCCTGGCTGTGGTACTGTACTCTAGTTCTGTAAGATGTCAGCATTGGGAGAAACAGGATCTCTCTGTAGTGTTTCTTCACAACAGCATGTGAATCTATAATTATCCCAATAAAAGGTTAAAAATAAAATAACACCTTTGGTGACACACCTTTGACTGAGAATAAAGGCTAAATGCCTTGGACTGGTATTCAAGACCTTTCTACCTTTTGGACCCCTGGTCTTCAGTCTGCTCTTTCACTACTCCAGTTAGGGTGATCTATTCAACCATTCCCATTGAACCATGCACTCATCGCTAAAGTAAAATTTTCTTTTTAACTATAGTGTAACCTACAATTAGAACAGGGTTCAAATCATAAATTGATGAGTTTTCACAATGTGAGTCCACTTGGGTACCCAGAACCAGATCAAGAAATAGGATATTATTTTTTTGTTGTTGTTGTTGTAAAAAAATAACATATATATATAAAAGCAATACATTTCAAAGCACACTGCAACAATTAGTTGTAGAACAGATTTCAGAGTTTGGAATGGGTTATAATTCCACAATTTTATGTTTTTCCTTCTAGCTGTTCCAAGACACTGGAGATTAAAGGAAATACCAATATAATGATTGAGAATTCATACTCATTTGTTAAATCCTATCTAATCTAACTTCACCTTCTTCTTTCATCTTTCTCCCAGTCTTTAGGGGTATTGGGATATGCCCATTCTAACTTTTTCATATTGGAAAGGGCTGTCATAATATGAGATAGTGGGATGGAACTAGTTGATGTTCTGCAGAGGCTGGCCCCTCTTCATTTCAGGGCTTTATCTGGTCCAGGGACCCATCGGGGGGTTGCAGGTTTCTGGAAAGTAATCATAGTGTATGGAACCTTTGTAGAATCTCAGATAAAGCCCTAGGTGTTCCTTAGGGTTGGCAGGAATGGTTTTGGTTGGGGTTTGGCAAACCATGATAAGTAGCAATGTCTAGCTGAAGTTTGCAAAAAAGAGTAGCCTCCAGAGTAACCTCTCAACCCTGTTTGAACTCTCTTAGCCACAGATGCCTTATTTGTTACACTTCTTTTCCTCCTTTTTGTCAAGAAGGCATTTTGATACCACAGAGCCAGGGCCAGGCTCATCCCTAGGAGTCATATCCCATGTCTCCAGGGAGACTTTCTCCCCTGGATGTCCTGTCCCATGTAAGGGGGAGGGCAATGATTTCACTTGCAGAGTTGGGCTTAGAGAGAGAGGGACCACACCACATAAGAGTAACAAAAGAGGTTCTCTGGAAGTAAGTCTTAGGCATAACTATAGGTAGGCTAAGGTTCTCCACTACATAAATAAGCTTCACAAGAGGAAGCCTCAAGATCAAGGGCTTGGCCTGTTGATTTGGGAGTCCCTAATGTTTGAGACAGTATCAGGGAGTTTCCTGGTGGTAAAGTTTAATAGTTCTATATATTTTCTCCCATCCCACAGGACTTTTTAATGATCTGCCCAACATACTCTGGGATGTATCCAGGCATTTACATTAAGCAATATGGAATTAAAAGCCCCCATTCCCATTCTGGGCCCCATGTGTTTAGGTTGGTTAAATGATCTATCCAGACCAGTTGAGTTAGATTATGTATGTTTTAGTTTGCAAAAGCTACTGGAATATGATACGCCAAAAATGGAATGGCTTTTAAAAAGGGGAATTTATTAAGTTGCAAGTTTACAGTTCTAAGGCCATGAAAATGTTCAGATTAAAGCAAGGCTAGAAAAATGTCCAATCAAAGGCATCCAGGGAAAGATACCTTGGTTCAAGAAGCCTGATGATGTTCAGGATTTCTCTCAGCTGGAGAGGCATATGGTGACATCTGCTAGCTTTTTTTCCAGACCTCTTCAACGGCTTCCCTGGAACTGTCCATTCTGTTGGCTCTGTCGGTTCTGGTGGCTCTACAGCTTTTTTTTCCAAAATGGTTCTCTCTTAAAGGGCTCCAGTAAGCAACCCTACCTTGAATGGATGGAGAAACCATCTAATCAAAAGTTACCACCCACAATTGGGTGGGTCATATCTCTATGGAAACAATAAAAAAACTCCCACCCAGCAATATTGAATGAGGATTAAAGAACTTGGCTTTTCTTTTTTGGATTATCTCTCCATGGAAACAATTTAATCAAAGGTTCCTACCCTACCCTACAATATTGAATCCGGATTAAAGTACATGGCTTTTCTGGGATGCACAACACTTTCTAACTAGCATGCCAAACAACTTCCATAATTTAAAAATTTTGAACTATACGAATATGTTACCTAGTTTTTACAATTTTTAAGAAATTTAGATTAAAAAATGGCTAAAATTTAATGTAGACATGTAGAAGGACAACCCAGGAGGCCATTTCTGGATTTCCCTTCTGTTTTTTTCATTCCTTCTTCTTTTTTTTTTTCTCTCTCTCTCTATTTTTATTGACAGAACATAAGGAACATTTCTTAACATATGAACATTCCATTCTTGGTATATAATCAGGGATTAGTAATGTCATCACATAGTTATATATTCATCACCATGATCATTTCTTAGAACATTTGCATTACTCCAGAAAAAGAATTAAAAAAAAAATGAGGGCGGGCTACAGTGGCTCAGCAGGCAAGAATGCTTGCCTGCCATGTCAGATTCGATTCCTGGTGCCTGCCCATGTTAAAAAAAAAAAATGAAAAAACTCATACATATTAAACCCCTTACCCCTCCCTCTCATTGACCGCTAGTAGTATTTCCATCTACCCAATATATTTTAACCTTTGTTCCCCTATTTTTTTCTATACCCCTTACCACTCCCTTTCATTGATCACAAGTATTTCAATTTACTCAATTTATTTTAACATTTCCCCCCATTATTTATTTATTTTTAATCCATATGTTTTACTCATCTGTCCATACCATAGATTAAAGGAGCGTCAGACAAAAGGTTTTCACAATCACATTCACATTGCAAAAGCTATTATCATTATACAATCATCATCAAGAAACATGGCTACTGGAACACAGGTCTATAGTTCCTAGCACTTCCCTCTAGCCTCTCTAATATACTTTAAACTAAAAAGGGGACACTATATAATGCATAAGAATAACCTCCAGGATAACCTCTCGACTCTGTTTGAAATCTCAGCCACTGACACTTTATTTTGTCTCATTTCTAAGGACTTGGCTTTTCTGGGAGTATACAACAGATTCCAAACCGGTACAATGTGCTACAGAACATTTTTGTTCCGGCCAAAATAAACCTCTCTTCATTTGGTCTCATGAGTAGGTGAAGTTCTGTAATGCAGACAATATCTTCCTTACTCCTGTATTCTGAATTACCTTAATCTAGACCTGATCGGCTTCATTCTTATCTCTAATTGAAGCCTGATGTCTTTTTCAGTTTCTTTAACAGTTGTTGTATGTGACAATGCTGACCTTCAGTATTGCAGAACTGCTGCTCTGAATCTTAAGTGTCAAACAGGTACCCAAAGTTCCAGGGAAATACCAGGTTGTACATATATAGTACAGCCTCTCAAAATCTAGAGATAACAATTACCACTCTGGACTAAATGTGACTGCTATAAAAGTTTACAACCTAGGTCCCAATTTCCTTGTAAGTATTTTCTAAATGAGATGTTACAATATTTGCTCTTTTGTTTCTGGCTTATTTTGCATCACATGATGTCCCAACA
The DNA here is from genome assembly GCA_004026745.1 of Myrmecophaga tridactyla. Taxonomy (NCBI): domain Eukaryota; kingdom Metazoa; phylum Chordata; class Mammalia; order Pilosa; family Myrmecophagidae; genus Myrmecophaga; species Myrmecophaga tridactyla. The sequence continues at coordinate 14,313 of PVIY010051133.1, forward strand.
GATTCATTCACAATGTTGCATGCCTCACAACTTCGTTCCTTTCTGTAGCAGCACAATATTCGATCATATACATACACCACAGCTCACCATTCTACTTCTCAGTCAGTATATCCTTCAGCCACCTCTATCCATTAGACATCACACGTATAATGTCAAAAGTCAACAGTCCATCAACACTTTCAATTTTAGACAATTTTCGTTGCTCCCAAGAGAACAATAACCGATAAAAATATCCTCACCGAATAGAAAATCCAAACCACCCCTTAACTCTTGCCACCCCCCAACATTATTTACCCCTGGTATTGCTGTGGTACTGTCAGTGTCCTCCTGTTAAACATAGCCCATAGCATGCAAGAGTAGATCCCCCCCATATGCCGATATTATAAATTCTTTGTACAAGATTCATATCTTAGAAGTAGTTCATGCCAGGACTTATTTATATTTGCAGTGTTAATTTGTGGGATACATGGCTCTATACAACCCCTTTCAATCACATTCACCTTCAATATGGCAATATTACTTATAGACCCACTAATGAACTGCCTTCACTTCTATCCATTCCCTTACATTTAAGTTTAACCTCATTAGGTAACTGTTTACCCATCTCTAACTTCCGTGTATCTCTAGGTCCCCTATATTCTGTATTATAAGCCTCTGAGTTTACCTTTACCATGGCCATAAAAGCAAAATCATACAGTATCTATCCTTTTGTTTCTTGCTTATTTCACTCAGCATTATGTCCTCAAGGAAGAAGTGGAATATTGCTAGGACTCCAGGCTCACCTGTCTACCCCCATCCAGTTACTACCCTATGAAGGATAATTGCTATTTGATTTCTTTCACCACATATTAGTTTAGTTTTGCCTGTCTTTGAACTTTATATAAATGAATTAATAATTCTTTTTAAACTGGTACCTTTAGCTCAATGTTAGTGAGATTTACCCATGTCTTTGTAGGTAGCAGTAGTTTATCATTGCTGTATGGTATTCATTTCTTTGGGTGATAACCCACATTTTATTTATACCTACAGTGGCTATTGAGTTGTTAACGGTTTTGGGCTATTTCGAATTGTGCTGCCAGGAATGCTATTTTACATGCCTTTCGGCATGCATATATACTCATTTCTCTTGGACATAATATATGTAGAAGTGGAATTGCTGAGTCATAGGATATGCACATGCTTAGCCAAATATTTTTCCAAAGTGGTTTTCCCAATTTATACTCCTACCAGAAGTGCACGAGAGTTCCTGTTTCTGTGCATCCTGGTCATTTCTTGGCACTGTCAGTCTTATTAATTTAAGCCATTCTGGTAGTGTTTGGAGCGGCGTTTCATGGTCTAGGACTCGCTGCAGGAGAGTATTCTGCTGCCTTATACCCACCCCAGCAGACACTGATGTTGGTGGTTTATTACTCAGTGCAAGGTTCACGGTGGTGAGGAGACGTTTCCTACTCTTTGCCCAGAGGCAGATGGACAATGGACTTTTGTCTTGGCCCTGGAGAGGGAGCCTTGCCCACCCTTCGGCCAGTGGCTT
>PVIY010051134.1:0-15840 GCA_004026745.1 Myrmecophaga tridactyla
CTAGTCAAATTGTCCTTCAAAACTGAGGGAGAGATTAAAATTTTCACAGACAAACAAATCCTGAAAGAATTTGTCAACAGGAGATCGTCCCTAAAAGGAATACTAAAGGGAGTTCTGCCAGTTGAAAAAAAAAAAAGATGAGAGAGAGAGAGGTCTGGAGGAGGGCACTGAATTGAAGAGTACCAGTAAGGGTAACTTAAAGGATTAAAAGAGAAAGAGGGAAAAGAATATATAGATCGGACAAATAAAATCCAAAAGATGGTGGATTCTAAGAAATGCCTTTTCAGTAATAACTGAATGTTAACAGACTAAACTTACCAATTAAAAGATACAGATTGGCAGAATGGATTAAGGAATACAATCCAGCTGTATGCTGCTTAAAAGAGACTCATCTTAGACACAAGGATACAAATAGATTGAAAGTGAAAGGATGGAAAAGGACTTTCCATGCAAGTTGTAACCAAAAGAAAGCAGGAATAGCTATACTAATATTGGACAAAATAGACTTTAAATGTAAAGACATCATAAGAGACAAAGAAGGACACTATATACTAATAAAAGGAACAATTCACCAAGAAGAATTAGCAATCATAAATGTATATGCTCCCAATCAAGGAGCTCCAAAGTACATGAGACAGACATTGGCAAAACTGAAGGGAGAGATAGATGTTTCAACAATAATAGTAGGAAACTTCAATACACCACTCTCCTCTATAGATAGAACAATGAGGCAAAAGATCAATAAGGAAATAGAGAAGTTAAACAACTTGATAAATGAGTTAGACCTAACAGACATATATGGGTCATTGCACCCCAAAACACAAGGATATACATTCTTCTCTACTGCTCATGGAACATTCTCCAGGATAGATAATATCTGGGGCTCAAAACAGGCCTTTATAAATGTAAAAACATTGAAATTATTCAAAGCACTTTCTCTGATCACAATGGAATGAAGTTGGATATCAATAACCACCAAAGAAGGAGAACTTTCACAAATATATGGAGATTAAATAACACACTCTTAAACAACCAGTGGGTCAAAAAAGAAATTGCTAAAGAAATCAGTAGCTATCTGGAGACAAATGAAAATGAGAATACAACTTATCAGAACTTATGGGATGTGCCAAAGGCTGTGCTGAGAGGGAAATTTATTGTCCTAAATGCCTATATTAAAAAACAAGAAAGAGCAAAAATCAAGGCCTTAACTGCTCATCTGGAGGAACTTGAGAAAGAACAGCAAACTAATCCCAAAGCAAATAGAAGAAGAGAGACAACAAAGATTAAAGCAGAGATAAATGAATGGGACAACAAAAGAACAATAGAAAGAATCAATAAAATAAAAGTTGGTTCTTTGAGAAAATAGTTGATTGTGATGATAAAAAAATATTTATTCCTTCTAGCTTCCTATATTCTGGAGCAGCTAGAAGGAAAAATCTGAGATGATGGTATGGTAGTCCATAACAAACTCTGGGATTTGTCCTGTAACTACTTGTTGAAGAGTGCTCTGAAAATTATTGCTTTTTTCTTTCTTTGCTTTGTATGTATATTCTATCATACCATAAAAAAAAGTTAAAAACAAAAAAACAAACAAAAAATTGCTTTCATCTGTAGTCTGAATATTTTCAAGTATAAAGTATAGAGGGTCTTTGTACTTGAAAATACTGTAAGCCACTGAGATACTATCTGGTTCCCTAAGTAGTACTTGGTAGCTGTTTTGGGTGGTCTTTTTGGCAGTGTTAGTACTAGTTGTAGCATTTCACTTGCATTATTTTATTATTTCCACAACATCCTGTGTAGGGAAATGAGCAGAGATTATAAACCCTATTTTAGGGTAAGAACATGAAGGATTAGCGAGAGAGGCTTCTTTACCTTTTCTTGCAGTTGGAAATGGCCAACTGGGAGTAGATCCTGGGTATTCCAAACTGGAAAGCGTGACCCGAAGAAGTAAGGGAAGGCAGCCATCTTTGTTTTCAAAGGATGTTATTTTTACATCTAGAGAGAGAGGTGATGCCCGGGTAACTGATCCCTCAGTGGTGTGGCAGTATGGCTAAAAAGGATAGTAAACAAATCCAGGGGTGCTTCCTGTGCATTTGGCTTCAGCAAGTAAACCCATTTCCTTTGAAACCAGGCAGGCAGGACTGGAAGTCAACTTAGTAAGAGAAATCCATCTCCCTAAGGCACTCTTCCTCCTTGAGCTTCTCTGGGAGGCAGGTAGGCTCTTGGGGGGTGGGAAGTGGGGGGGGGGGCATCCATAACAGCCAGACTCCTGGGACAGCTGAGTTCTGCCTACTGGAAATGATTCTGCTCTGGGGGTCAGACACCCGTGTCCAAATAATGGCTTCATCACTGTGCTGGTTTGAAACTGTCATGGACCCCAGAAAAGCCATGTCCTTTAATCCTTATTCAATATTGCTGAGTGGGATCTTTTTGATTGTTTCCAGGGAGATGTGACCCACCCAACTGTGGGTGGTAACTTCTGATCGTATGGTTTCCATGGAGATGTATCTCCTCCCATTCAAGGTGGGGTTGCTTACTGGACCCCTTTAAGAGGGAAACATTTTGGAAAATACTTTAGAATCAACAGAGCCCACACAGCCAGAGACCTTTGGAGATGCAGAAGGAAAATGCCCCCAGGGAAGCCTTATGAAATGAGGAGAGAAAGCTAGCAGATGTCACCATATGCCTTCCCAGCTGATGGAGGTGTCCAGAGGCCAGAGACCCCAGCAGATGCCAACTGAGACAGAGGTGCTCTGGACAGCATCAGCCTTTGTTGAGTGAAGATAACCTCTTGTTGGTGCCTTAATTTGGACATTTTCTCGGCCTTAGGACTGTATACTTGCAACCTAATAAATTCCCTTTTTAAAAGCCACTCAGTTTCTGGTATATATCCAGCAACATTAGCAAACGAAATCAATCACTAACCCCATCACTTCTCCAGTGAAATATGGTGGCTGGATTTGCTCCCAGAACCCTTCCAGGCCCTTGTTCTGAGATTCTCAGACTCGAGATGCCCTGAGGCCTGCAGCTGTCCCAAGGGCAGGACTGGACTGGCCACCCACTCTGTGCTCAGAGACAGCAAAGAGAAGGCACAGCCTGGGGGATGAGGGTAGCAGAGGGAATGCCATGTCATCTGATCCACAGCTGATTAATCCTTTGAAATTGCCCTCTGGGGACATGTCCGTGAACGACGTCCCTGAGGTGGGAGAAGAATGTGGCCTGTTGTCTGGGCCCAGGACACAAAGGCCTATCTGTGTGCACGTGGGCACCCCTGACCCAGGCTGGATCAGCTGCTCTCGTTTCCTCCTTCACCATCACAATGAAACTACACAGTCACAGTCTGCCCTTCTACCCCCGCCCCAGGGGAGCTAGGCAATGGACTTCTGCCCACTGGGTACCCACTGAGCACAGCCAGTAACACCAGCTTCCAAGCTCACTTGGCTTCCAGCAAGTCTAGAGTTTCTGTAGCCTTTCCTCCCCTGACCTTATCTACTGCCCCATCTCGTCTCCCCTTTCTCTCACCCTCCCCGGCACATGTGTGAGTGGCAGATCCAGGGTGCCCTGGACCCAGCTGATCACCAGGGAGCCAAGCCTGGAAGCTGGAGCAATTACCAGCTGGGTGGTGGCCAGCCATGGCATAGGGTCACTCCACAGCAGCTGCCCTGGGCCACCACACTAATCCCTGGGAAACCGGGTGAGGAAGTGCCCTCCTGGGACAGAGCCCCTGCCAATACCCAGCAAGGAGCCCATGTAGGATCAGAGTCAGAAGGCCTGGGGCTGGAATATGGACTGCTGTGTCCAGGGGTTGCAGGAATAGCATAGAACCAGTCCTTAAGCTCTGTGAGGCGTAGTTTCCTCATTTTATATAAATAGATAATATTTCCTACCCCATAGGGTTGGTGAGAACTTTCCGTGGACGTTCAAGCAGTGCTTAGCACAGGATAAGTAATGTGGTGGTGATTATACACACACACCCTCAATACACATCAGCCATCAATCACTGGTTTAACAATTACTGAGTGTGATTTTTGAGTGTCACGCAGTATTCTAGGGATTTGGGATAGACTAGTGACCAAGTCAGACAAAAATCCCTGCCCTTGTAGAATGCAACTTCCACTGGGGGGGAGATAGACAAGAAACAGGGAATGTAAGAAGGAGAAAATCCAGACTATTAGAAGGTGGTAAGGGCATAGGCAAGCAGGGCAGAACAAGGAAATTCAGGCGGTGAGAGCGGGGAGGGCTACAGTTTTTAATAAGGGGTCAGGAAAGGTCTCACTGAGACGTCGCTATGTAAATACTTGAAAGGGTCGAGGGAGTCAACCAGATTGATTTCTGGGGGAAGAATTTCCAGGCAGAGGAAGCAGCCATGTAAAATCCCTGACGTGGAAGGAGCCCGGTGTATCTGCAGACCAGAAAGAGGTCAGTGGAGCTGAGGAGAGCAAACGTGGGGGTGGGGGTAAGGTCAGGCATGCAAAAGTAGCTGGATTGTCTAGAGTCTTGCAGGCTACCGTCATGCTCCAACGTCGCTCTGAGTGACTTGGGAGCCATGAGGAGGGTTTTGAGCATAAGATGCTCTGACTTACATCGGAAAAGAGTTTTCCTTATCGTGTATGGGGAGGGGTACCTCATGTCCCCCTGAGTTGTATACCTGGCTGCTGCTTCCAGAGCCACCTTAGGACAAAGCTCCCCTTGTCTCTGCTCTTTGTGAACAACTTTGGGACAGGGCACCTGGGGCGGGAAGCTGCCTTTTCTCAGCAGGGGAGGGTGAATGTGGGCAGCTCCCTTTCCCTCACCACCTCGTCATTCTCCACGACACGGCCACTCACAGCTCTGTGAGTGTGTCACTAGTACTGAAGTACTGGAAAAAACAAAAGGAATAGTAGCAGTGTTTGGGGAAAAAAAACTCACCAAAGAAGTGAAGTCCTCCTTGAGAGTCCCACATGTACATCCCCAGCTCCTTACCTTGCTCCCCTCAGGTCTGCACCTGTTGGGTTGGGCACCTCCTTTTCACTTCACCAGGTGGTTTCCTGGGTCCTGGGAGGAAGCCCACCCTCTGGAAGTGGGTCAAGTCCCTGGACCCAGGCCTTCTCCTCCACACCACATTTCCCCAAGACTGAGTTATTAATCTGGAATGATGCCCTGGCCGCGGGCTTTGGCTTTCCCTTTCAGGTCCGCAGTGAAGCGGCAGCTGTGCCTGCAAACACACACACAAACCCACACTTACGCACTAATTGCCTTAGAAGAAGCAATCATTCCCAAAGATAAAGCAGCTTAAGCCCACGTGGAGGAAGAGGTATATCTCCCCTACAGTCTCATACTTTTCAAACCTTCTATTGCCCAAAGTGGGGTTGGTTCCACACACAATTATGCAGATCCAGCTGAGGGAAAGTTTCTGTATCTGCTTGGAAGGGAGCCGGGGGTCAACATTTACACAGCAAACACCTACATTGTGTGCCATATATCGGTGAAAAAAAACCAGTTTCCTGAAGGGGCTTAGATTTGCATTTCATATTTGTTGAGGAAATATCATCAATCGTCCATATTGTTGTTGGAGTGATTTAGGTGGAGCTAATGGAGATCAGGGGACCAAAGCCTCTACAGTCACTGGTTTTACTTGCTCAGGTTGTTCTTTTCCATCTCCTTCTACCCACCTTTAATTTCATTTTGACCTATAAAATGAGTTCTTCCTTGTTCTTTTGGCAGAGTTTCATGAAGCTGTTCTCTCCTTTTCCTCTGATGTTGACATGTGAGAAGGTGAGGACAAGCTCTGGGATGAATTGGCCTTTGAGCCCTCTTACCTGGGAGGTGGAGGGTAGGAGAAGGCAAGGCTGGGCATAAGCCAGGATTTATGCCTTATTTTCCAGGATCTCTTTCGGTGGGTTGGAAAAGGTACATCTTTTCCTGTGGGCCAGAAGTTATTCTTTTGGGAAATACAACTGCTTTCATCATTCTAAGAGCTCATCCCAGGAAAATGGGGCTTCCCCTCCTGTCACCCCAACTAGGCCTCTGTCATTAGTTTTCACCTAGTTCACGTCCTGAAGGCCATGGGATAGAACACAGAGCAATACGGTAGAGGGGATGCTTAAAAAGGTCAAGCCACAAAGACTTTCTGGAAACAGGGTCTGTTTTCTGACCTGGTAATATCCATGGGGTAGATATTTCAAGGGGAAAGTATTAGGCCCTTGTATTAGTTCAGGTTCTCTGAGAAGCAAATGAAAAGGCAGAATTCAAAATGCAATGACTGGAAAAGGTGATACACTTGTGTGAAATAAGAGGTTAGGAAGCAAGGGCAGGCCATGGTGGCTCAGCAGGCAGAGTTCTCGCCTGCCGTGCCGGAGACCCGGGTTCGATTCCCAGTGCCTGCCCATGTAAAATAAATAAATAAATAAAAAGAGGTTAGGAAGTCAGATAAGGTTGAGTGGGCTACTGGACTCTTTGCATGGATGACCTGACTGAAGGAGAGAGAGAAGAAAGATTGAGTGGAAGCATCATAAACTGCCCGGCAAGGAAAGTTTGGCAAGGTCTTCAGGGGGTTCTTGAGCCAAAATTGACTGTCAAAAGAGTCCTGGTCTCCCAGGAATGAGCATGACTTAGTGTCTTAGTTTGCAAGGTCTGCTATGACAGATACCACACACTAGTTGGTTTAAACAGCGGGAATTTATTGGCTCACAGTTTTGGAAGCGTCATGATGACATGGTGTCAGTTAAGCCATGTTTTCTCCAAAGTTTGTAGTTTTCAGCTGCTGGCAATCCTCCATCACAAGATAATCTCTCATTCTCCGCTTTCTTCTGCTTCTAACTTCTGGCTTCCAACCATGAACTGCATCTGACTTTCCTTTGCTTATAAGGACTCCAGTCATATGGACGAAAGCCCACCCTGACTCAATTTGACTTCATCTAAGTAGAATCTTCAAAGGTCCTGTTCACAAACAAGTCCATACCTGACTAACAATAACATGTTCAAAGGTACCATTTGCAATTGGAGTCCTATCCACCAGACTGGGGTCAGGCTATGAACACGTCTTCATGGGGGACCAGATTTAATCACTAACACTTAGTATCTCTGCTGTACCTACCCAAGGGGAAGTATAGACTTGGTGCAAACTCAGCCTTGGATTTCAGAGCACTGCAGGTGGGACCCTGGGCAATTACGACCCCAGGAGTCGGATATCTGTGAGGTATATTCTTGGGACTACCACAGACGTTGAAAAATCACTCATGGCCCAGCTCTCTTTGGAAATGGCTGGGTCTCCCACAAAATCTCCATGCCAGGTTGGTGTGGCTATCAAATTCAGTTTTGAGGTTTACCAGCCTATTCAGAGGTTTCACAGAGACCAAACCCATAGCACGGTTGATTCTTTCCCCCTTGAACACCCAGTGCAGATTCACCAGGAATGTTTGTTTAAAGTGAAGATCTCTGGACTCCATCTCAGAACTATCCTTATCCAAAGAGATAAGGGATGGCCTAGGAATCTGCATTTAACCCCAGGCCACACACACACATGATGCTGATGCCTTCTAGATCTTGAGAGTCACTTCCTTAAACCATGAGTAAGGTAACACCAGGTCCCTCATTTCTTGGTCAGTCCCAGTTTCAAATACTTTGCACTGTTGCCTCTGGGAATACACCTGCATATTAGGGATGATGCATGAAGAACACAGTCTTCTGAACTGAAGAGAGCTCTGTTACCTACTTACCCAAGCACAGGGGCCTACACCTCATCTTTCCTATACAATGTGTAAGGTGTAGAGTTTCTTGAGACCCCCAAACTAAAGAATTGCAGTTTCTGGCTTTATGTCTTCATGTACTGGACAGCAGTCCACCTCTGGTCCTAGAAATAGTCCCTTCTCGCAAAGGTACTGGGACCCTGAAATTCCCAACATGTTTCCCCTAATTATACCCCTGAAAGGTGCAATTTGAGTGTACTGATTTGGAGCTGTTATGTACCCCAAAAAGGCCATGTTCTTTTAATCAATTTCTATGGGGACAGACTTATTGTGGGTGGGACCTTTTGATTAGGCAGTTTTAATTGAGATATGACCTGCCTAATTAGATTTAGCCCCTTGTTTTGGTTTGCTAAGGCTGCCAGAATGCATTATACCAGAAATGAATTGGCTTTTACAAAGGGGGCTTATTAGGTTACAAATTTACATTTTTAAGGCCATGAAAATGTCCAAACGAAGGCATCAACAAGATGATAACTGGACCCTGAAGAAGGGCCACTGGCATCTAGAACTTCTCTGCCTTCTGGAAAGGCATAGAATCTGCTGGTCCTTGCTCCTGGTTCATTGCTTACAGCTTCTGATTCCAGTGGCTTTCTCTCTGTGCCCGGTGGGTCTTTTCTTGGTGTCTCTGGGGTGTTTCTCTCTCTAAGCATCTGTGGGTCCTCTCTTAGCTTCTCCAGGGTAAGCCCTAGATTCACCTCTTAGCATCTCCTGGGGTGTTTTCTCTGTCTCCAAGTATCTATGCTTTTTCCAAAATGTCTCTCTCTTAAAGGACACCAGTAAATGGATTAAGACCCACCTCGAATGGATAGGGTCATGTCTCCATGGAAACAACCTAATCAAAAGGTCCCGCCCAAAAATAGGTCTTGCCCCCACAAGAGCGGATTAAAAGAACATAGCTAGGGTGGGCCACTTTGGCTCAGCAGACAGAGTTCTCACCTGCCATGCCAGAGACCTGGGTTTGATTCCCAGTGTCTTTCCATGAAAAAAAAAAAAAAAAAAGAGAAATGTACAAGAAAAGAACATGGCTTAATAAAAAGAAAACAAACAAATGAAAAAAGAACCTGGCTTTTCAGGGGTACGTAACAGCTTCTAACCAGCACGATTCAAAAGTTCATGATGTTTGGGACCCTAACCCTTTCATTTAGTATAATAACCCTCAAATTCTTTGACAACACGTACTCTGAGTCATCACCAAAGTGCTGGTTAGTGGAGGGCCGTGCAGGCAGTCCTGAGACTTTAGATTAAGACAAGGATGGTGAAGCCTGTCTACCCCGACTGTAATTTTTTGAAATCACTCATGAACCCATATTTCAAACCACAAGTTGAGCATTTATCAGACATAACACAGTTTGAGTACCGATTTGGTTCTTTAGCAAACAGCCTCAGTTTCCTCGTCTTGAATAGTAATAATGATTCTTACCCCAAAGAATTGCCATGATAGATTGAGAAATATATGACAGCACCTCCCACAGCACTTGGCATACAGATGGGCCTTGATGAGCATTCATTCATTCATCTAGGCCTGCTTCCCCTCCTTCATCATTCATTCAACATATGTTTGCTAGAAACCGAGCTGAGCTGGTCCTGAGTCCTCCCCACCTCACCCCCACCCCCAGGGAACTATTGGTGACTGTTGAATGCCCAGCAGGGAAGCTGAGCCTAGGTGTGCCCTTTGCATTTGCAGCTCTGACTTTTCCATGAGGAAAGATGGGCTCCTTTACACCCTACCCCACCACAGCAGGCTGCCTTCTGCCAGGGGCGCAGGGGAGGAAAAGAGGTGCTAGGTGGGGGATGGGGAAAGTTGTGAAGAAAGAGGGTGATGAGAATGCCTTGGCCCGTGTTTGGTTTGGGCTGCAATGTCATTTTTGGCTTTGCGTTAGTCGAGTCTTTTGATTTTTTTGGTAGGGGTGGGAAAATTATTTCCATTGAATACATTAACATATTTACTTAACCAACAAGAAGTGTTTTACAATTCAAAATTAATGATCCCCTTTAGGAGTGATTATTTCCCACAGGGACTTGGAACATGCTAAAATCACAATCCCTGTAGCAGTACTATTATTTTTTCTGAAATGAGTGGGTCAAGTTCCCTAAAGCTATTGGATTTGTGTAGGTTAATTCTTTTTCCAGTGGTGCCCTCTCCTTTCCCCTCTTCTTGCCACTGACACGTCTGAATGTCACACTTTTTCTGGCACCAAGCAACCCTTGAAGGGGTAAGAAAGGACAAAGCAGAATCCCGAAAGGTGGTGTTCTGGGTGGGGGTGGGAGGCCACGGAGTTCAGAATCATTCATTCAATGAGTGTTTTGGAGCCAGGAGCTTTTTTTGTCTCACGGAGGAGGCAGAGAACAAAGAAAGAAAGAAGACACTTCATAGTTTTAAAGGTGCTTCGAAAGAGGAGAAAATGAGGCTTTGAGAGATTAGGTGACATGTCCAAGGTGGCATTTAGTAGGGACAAAGCCAAGACTCAATATAATACCTCATCTGGCACTGAAATTCACATTTCTGACTGTGCTACACAGGTTTTACTGCATAGGTAGTTCTTTGATCACAAACGTTTGAGGATTAGACCTAAGCTTTGCATACTGTATTATACTTTTCCGAATGATTTCCAGCGCATCTCATTTCTCCTAGGGACATTATTATCTCCAGCTACTCCTCTGAGGTCTGCCACAAATGTAAAGGAAAATGGCAGGAGCAGATCCTCTAGCAAGAGAGCTAATTAAGCTTCCTACAAATGTAGAGCCATTAAATTCCCATGACATGAAGCACCAAGAAAAACCTTGAGTTTGCCACGTCTAGAGCAAAACCTTATGGACTGGAATTTAAATAGGAAAGACATTTCCTTTCTCCTCCTGCAACTTTGGCCAAAACTAGCTCTTTTCCAGTCTCATCAATTTTGAAAGCATTTACTAATGGACAGCTTCTGTGTTCTTAGATGTTGTGGGTGTAGAAAGAGCCAGCAGCAGCACTCTATTCTTCTGGCATCTCCAGGGCAGGACACTGTCCACTCATGTGGAGCCACAGTTTATCCTTCCTATGTCCAGCCTCAGTAATAAGGTCAGTAATTGACTGCAAAGTGCTTAGATGTACTTATCTTGTTTGATTCTCATGTGAACCTCATTGGGTAGGTTCTAATATTTTTCTTCTTAATTTACAGATGGGTCAGACAGTAACTGGCTGGGGGGTTTGCAGGCGAGCCAGGACTTGACACTGCTGACACCAAGTCTCCTCCTTGTTCCACTCCTAACACCAAGCCTTCTCCTCGTTCCATCGGTGCTAGGCTGCCTAGAAGAGCACTTGTTTTGGTGATGGTTTTAAAAGGAACAGTCTCTAAAATTTTTTTTGCTGACTTCCTTGCCTTTTAAACAGAGCATTTGGGAAGGGTCTGCACATTGGGTGGCATAATATTTTCTTGACAAATATGTGTATCTTGGGGACCACCTATCTCTCTATACTGCCCAGCAGTGTGCCTGCTTTATCAGTTTTTCTTTGCCTGTCCTTTGATGTCACTGGGCCTGCTCACACAGCCTCTTGTCCTCTCCTTTTACTTCACAGATTCCCATCGGAAGTCAATTACTATGAGTTGAAGGCATAGAAGTAGAAATTGGCCCAGCCCTTCTTTCTGAGGGGTAATTAGGCAACGAGTTTAAGAGACTATAAATATGTTCAGACCTTTGATCCCACAGTACCATTTCTAGGAAAATATTCAGATGGGTACACTATATATTTCTGTACAAGGTTATTTATCATGGCATTAGTTATTAATGTGAAAAATGAAAGCAACCAATAAAAGCAACAATTGGGCATCGATTAAAGTATATTAACAGATGTGATCGAATATACAACTGTTGAACCTGTATTGGAAAACATCTAATGGGATTATGGTATATTCGTAATATGTTCTACAGGTTGTAAAACAACATGCACATGTGATCACAATTTTGAAAAAAATTAACATACAAACACAAATTTTAAAATACTCAAGAGACTATATAAGGGTATTTTACAGGACTGCCTTCTGGGTGTGGGATTATAGGTGGCTTTTATTTCTTTTTGTAGGCTTTTTAAAGTTTCTATATTAAACAGGTACTGCTTTTTTAAAATGCAATTTTATTGAGCTATATTCAGACACCATACAATCCATCCAATGTATATAATCAGTGACTCACAGTACCATTACATAGTTGTGCATTCGTCACCACAATCAATTTTCAATTTTAGAACAGTTTCATTGCTCAAAAAAAAGAAAGAAAAGAGAAAACCCCAAACATCCCATACCTCCCATCTCCCCCTCTATTATTGACCCCTAGTATTGGTGTGATACATTTGTTACTAAATAATATTCTTTATTACGAATATTAAGATATTACTGATAACTATGGTTTGCAATAGGTACATTTTCCCCATATACCCCTCTATTATTAAGTCCTTGTAATAATGTCACGGGAACTCCTTTTGAAATAAAAATAAAACCCTTCAAATATTATTTAGGCATGAAATATTGGCTACAGATTAAATAACACATGAAGGCTCTGAGTAAGGGATGGACTGGGTGAATATCAAGACTTCATTGCTTGAAGAGGCAGAGAAAAGGTTTCTGCTGATTTCTGAGTAGGGGCTGTGTCTTGGAGGTTTCGGAGGAAAGCTGTTATGGAAAAAGAAACATCCTCAAGGATTTTAGCCTTACTGAGGAGACAAAAAAAAAAAAAATCAGACTTTGAGAGAACATAGATGAAAAGGAGTAGCCATGTGTTTCCAGCAGCAGTGGGGAAGCAGGAGGCAGATGGGTCTTGAAGGGCAGACAGAAAGCCAGTAGGACTCTGCCTGGGTGGAAGAGCTTTCCTCCTGCTCCCCGCCTCCCCGGGACTCCAGACCACCTGTTGCAACTCTGCTCGGACCAACGACCTCAGTGCAGCTGTGTCCTCAATCAGAGGCACGTGTTGCGAAGCCATCTGAGAGGAGTTGGCCCCAGGTGGGAGTAGCATAGGGCACCTGGCCCTGTCTAGCACCAGCTGGAAGGGAGCTCCCCCAGCTGCCCCACTGCCCTTCACAAATCTGGGTTACACTGTGACGGCAGTTTGCCTTGTGTTGTCCTGCTGAGTGGCCCGTGCCTGTGGGTGGGCTGATGCACCGATGCGTGCTGCTGCCGAGGTCTCACCATGGGACCTCACATCCGGGTGAGAACTGCAAGACCCTGCGTGGCCCGACATTACCGGCAATTACTTTTGGAGTATGGGCTGTGTGCTGGTTGGAAAGGATTTATGTATGTACCCCAGAAAAGTCACGTTTCAATCCTAATCAGTCTTGTGAGGGCAACCATTTCTTCTAGTCCCTATTCGGTACTATAGGTTGGAAACTTGATTATATTGTCTCCATGGAGATGAGACCCACCCAATTAAGTATTAACTTTTGAATAGAGAGAAATGTGATTCCACCCATTCTACCTGGGTCTTGATTAGTTTACTGGAATCCTATAAAAGAGGAGACATTTTGGAAAGAGTTCCTTCTGAGAACAAGGGGAGAGCCGCAGACCATGAAAGAATGATGAGAGAACCACAGAGTCCACCAGCCAGCGACCTTTGGAGGTAAAGAAGGAGAACACCCCTAGGGGAGCTTCATGAAACAAGAAGCCTGGAGAGAAAGCCAGCAGATGCCACCACATTTGCCATGTGACCTTCCAGCTGAGAGAGAAATGCTGAACAGCCTTCTTGAACCAAGGTATCTTTCCGTGGATGCCTTAGCTTGGACATTCTTATAGACTTGCTTTAATTGGGACATTTTCATGGCCTTAGAACTGTAAACTAGCAACTTATTAAATTCCCCTTTTTCAAAGCTGTTCCATTTCTGGTATATTGCATTCCGGCAGCTAGCAAACTAGAACAGGCAGCAAACTCACTAGAATGCTAAGTGCACATCTGGATGCATGCGCCCCCAGGCCACCCCCCACCCCCCACCCCCACACACGCAGTCAGCCCCTTGCCTTACCGGGCTTATCTTGGATTGATGGGGCAGTGGGGCTGCAGCCCTTTTCCTTTTCCATTTCCCCATCCTGCCACCCAGCTTAGAGGTGCCAGTCCTTGAGAAGCCCCATCTCAGCCGACTGGTCTCCAGGCCACTCCAACTCCCGGGCTGACTCAGCTGGATTGGAGGGCATCACTGCTCTGAGATCCTGCTGAGTCAGGACAAGTCTCCGCCCCCCTGGATGACTTGGAGGGCTACACTCACCCTGCCCACTTGTTCTGGCCTCTTAGGTTCCTAAGAAGGGTCAGGCAGGTGAGCGCCTGGATCCCAGGCTTGCCTCAACCTAAAGAAAGCTAAGAAGAGAACTGGGATAAGGCTTAACCGCCAATAGTGATTGTTAATGTTAATATATGTTGTAATGCCCAAAAAATATTTTAAGAGAAAGCAATGTCTTTAATTCACTTATTCACTCAACAGATACTTATTTAGCAAGATATCACGTTAGGTGCTAGGGAAAAGGAGATGAATGAAGCGTCATGCAGCAGCTCCACTCCTGGTGTATAGACGCAAGATAAATGGAAACATTTGTCCGCACCAAAACCTGTACATGAATGTAACAAACACTATTTATAATGGCCAAAAGTGGAAGCAACCCAAATGTCTATCAAACGATAACTGAGGAAATAAAGTGTGGTTTATCTATACAGTGGAATCTTTATTTGGCAGTAAAAGGGATTAAAATTCTTCAAGCGATTGTAATGGATGGCAACCATGACAGCACAACTCAATGAATGCAATCAGCACCACGAAGCTGTATACTTGAAAGAGGGCAAAATGGGAAATTTGGGGTTGTATGTATGTTATACAACACAAAATAAATCTTAAAGTCAATAATGGAGTTCAGTGAATAATGAAACTATGATAATATCAGTTCATCAATTGTAACAAATGTAGCACACTACTGCAAAATGTTAATACTAGGAAAAACCGTGAGGGGTGGGGCCGTATATGCGAACTCTATACTGTGTGCATGATTTTTTGGTAAACTTACAACTGCTCTAAAAAAAATAACGTGTTTCTAAAGGGGGAATGAAGTTCCGATACATGCTACGACACAGATGAGCCTTGAAAATATCAAACTAAGTGAGGAAGGCAATCACCAAAGCCCACACGCTGTATCATGCATGTATATGAAATGCCCCAAATGAGCAGTTCTATAGAGACAGAAAGGAAATCTGTGGTTGCCTAAGGCAGGGGAGGCGAGGGGGTGGCGTGGGGGTGCTGGGAGCAGGGGGTGCTGGGGAGCAGGGGGTGCTGAGCAGCGTTGGTTTGGGGGGTAATGAAAAGGTTCAAAAGTTGATTGTGGTGATGGTTGCACAACCCTCTGAATATAATAAAAAATTTTGAGTCTTATGCTTTAAATGGGTAGATAGTACTGTACGTGAATGTATCAACAAAGCCATTTTTAAAAAATAAGTTACAGTATGCCTGGAGACTAGAAACTCACAAAGCAGATGTGTGGTCAGGTGGGCACAGAGCCTGTGAGGAGGGCTGTGACAGGCCAAAGTACAGGGTGTGGCAGGAGCACTTAGAAGCAGCCTGGACGGTAGGGCCGGGCTTCACAGAGGAGGGAGCACGGAAGCTAAGTCTCCTCCGGTATTTGCTTGTCCATTTTTTCCCCACTGAACTAGGGGCTTCTTTGCAACCCAGGGCCTGGTACATTGTAGGAGCTCAATATATTTTCACCGAACAATATATTTTTGTTGAACCGCAGGACCATTTTTTAAAAATTTTTTATATTTTTATTTATTTATTTATTTATTTATTTTTACATGGGCAGGCACAGGGAATCGAATCCAGGTCCTCTGGCATGGCAGGCAAGCATTCTTGCCTGCTGAGCCACCGTGGCCTGCCCCGCAGGACCATTTAGATTGATGCCACATAATTTTACTCTGTCTGGAGTACATTCAATCAACTTCGATGACTCAGAGAGCAAAAGTCATCCCATTCCTTTCAGGCAAAGAAGTGGAATTTGCTGGATGATGTTGACATTCAGGAACCTTGAGAGTTAGTTATCCATCACCTCCACATAAGCCCCTGGGCCAGCCTGATGCTCTGTCCAGCCCAGACCACTTTCCCTGACCAGGCCCC
>PVIY010051135.1:0-15840 GCA_004026745.1 Myrmecophaga tridactyla
TCTCCTTTAGCCCCTCTTTCCAGTAGCTCTTTTAATTCCTCTTTGGTCATGTAGCAGAAACTTTTTGTTTCACTGGGATCTGGATTTACAGGAACATTCTTTCTTATAAGCAGAAGGTAACAAATTTCATGCTCTCCCCAAATTTTATCTGATTTCGCCTTGTGATGATATATTGTCATAAATGAAATGTCCTCTGGAGGAAGCTATGACAAAAATTGGTGCCATATTAACAACATAAAGTAAAAAATATATAGAATATATAGGCAAATAGAGAAAATAAACACATATTCATTTCCTTCAAAACAGTTACCGAAGCTTTAGTTCTATCTAACTAAACTTTTGTAGACTCAAGCCTGAATAATAATCTGTTTTTGGCTTTTATAGTTTCAATATATCTGTCTGTGCCAGCCTTTAAAGACATTCCCACCCTGCAACAGAAACTCCCATAGAAACTGACCAGCTTTGTAAAGAAAATATCCATTTTCTCTCAAAGAGCTTCTTTAATAGATAGAGGCAAAATGAATGACTGGTTCACAGATGATCCTAGACCTTCTTTTTAGTCTAAAATTTCAATTTCTTCTTCTTTTATTGAAAACCAGATTCCTGTTCAGTTTCAACTCTACCCAGAACAAAAGAGAACTCACAACAGCTCTCTCTATTGCTTGTTTGTAATTTGCATTTTCGAAGCCAAGTACACAAATCATCACCAGAACTCACGTTCAACTTTCACCTAATTTATACACTGGATTAACTATTGGTACATCTGTTATTGGGCAGATATTAGGTACCTGTTCCTTCAGAATTCCCAACTCACTCTGCAGACGTCTCTGAGCTGCTCTCTTTATTCCAACAGCGTCTTTTTCTTCCAGTTCTTCTGAGTTGAATAATGGATGACTAGAGCAAGAGTCAGTAAAATACCCTGGACAGAATGCACATGGAAAACGTTTCCTTTATTTCCTGAAAACAGAATACACTAAATAAAAACACTAAACCCTGGATTGCCACTCAAGATGGCGGCTTAACAACGTGCGCGTTTTAGTTCATCCTCCAGAACAACTACTAAATAACCAGAAACAGTACAGAACAGCTCCTAGGGACACTTCAGTGACTGGACACACAGCATACCCCAGTCTGGACCAGCTGGACCGGCTGCGAGACCCCCCAAAACCGTGAGTACCCAAAGCTGCAGTGGCCAGCGCCCCTCCCCCACAGGCCGCTTCCCAGAGGGTAAAGGAAAGGACTTTACCAGCAGCAGGGACTGGGCACAGTCAACCGCCAATTGTGGAACTAATTAACAAATTCTGACTACTAAAAATAGGCCCCCAGCTTAGGTGAACCTGATCAAAGCGGAGGTTGGTCATTTTTGCCCCGGCGCCAAGGGGGCAGGGCTGATGGAAAAAGGGGAAGAAAAAAAGAAGGAAACAGAGGTTTTTGTGGCTTTGTATCTACAAAGGCTTGACTGCCTCTGGATATAGCGACAGGACTTTTCAGTCTGCAACTGCCCCAGGCATAGGCAGAAGTTAGCTCTTTGGGGGCTCACCTGGAGCCTGTGCCTTCCCCAGGGGAGGGGTGAAGCCCCACCCAGGTGGAATCCCTCCATCAAGGAATTCAGACACCAGGGCTTGGTAATTTGAAGCCATTGAAACCAGCCTACAACCTCTCCTCTGTCTCCACCCCCCCCCAGCAGGTAGCGTCTGCCAAAGTTAAAGGTACCTCATCATCTTATGCTGGTGGGACCTGCAGTCAGACAAGCATCACATACTGGACAGGATAAGAAAAACAGAGTCCAGAGACTTCACAGGAAAGTCTTTCAACCTGCTGGGTCTCACCCTCAGGGAAAACCGATGCAGGTGATTCTTTCCTCCTGATCGGAGGCCAGTTTGGTCTGGGAAAATCTGGCTGGGGTCTATAATATCTAAGTAGACCCTCCTAAGTGTGTGTGGGGGAAAGGCACCACACAAGCAGGGCAAGAAACAAGGAAACAAGAACTGAAAAATTCTCCTCTGTTAAACAAAAACACAAACCCCTTAGGAAAAACAAAATGATCTGTAACAAATATAGCCTGATAGAGCAGAAAGAGCACAGAGTTTGCTGTGAGCATCTGTATAGAGCCTGACTCTGACGCTTTCATGGGCAGTGAGAGATTGGATGAGGTATCTGACAAGGTAACGCATAATGCTGGGTACCTCCTGTGGGTGCTCCTAAGAATGGGTTGCCTTTATTGCTCATCTAAGGTAGATCCTTGAATTGGAATTTATCATCTCATGTATATTCTGCTACACTGAGACAAGGACTAGGTGTCATACATATTTATACCCCAACAAAGTATCTGGAATATCATAGGAAAGGAGGAAGAGGAAAGTATATTTGTGAGATGTGTGTGTTGGGGCTAGTGTTTTGACATGAGATGATACTGAGAAGGCAAGAGTCACATTTGCAAAGAAGGGTGCTCTTGTTTAATGAGTATAGTTTTATAGAAGGACTTGCAGCTATCATATCCTTGACAAAGTTTTCATAGTGGAAAGCACTGCTTACTTTACCTAAGTAATGGCAAGAACACGTGGAGTGAGAGGGAACCACCCCCCACATGAAGTCTCTCTCTATTCCCTCTCACTCCTCAGATAGTGAATGCTTTAAGTCACTTTACAAAAGTTTTCTGAAAACTGAATATAGAATTACAGAGCTGGAATTCTTGCCTCACTTCTGTATGTCATGAAGGCAGCTTCGAATTTGATGTATATCTTAAAGCAAGGAGCATTATTTGCATACTGTGGTTATCTGTTCCACAGTTAAGCTTTTTTTCTTTTACATAGACAGGCACCTGCAATCAAACTCTACCTGCTGAACCACCATGGCCTGCCCCACAGTTAAGCTTTTAAATTAACAGCGTTAATTTTTTCTTAAATAAACTTAATTCAGCTTCATAGAAGAGCCAGCTGCCTACAACTTGGCCAGCAAATACAGAAGTGAGTTTGGGAATGACTAGGATAAATCCACAGAACTTCAGAGAACAAGGAAATGAGAGGAAGAAAGGATTCTCCATGGCCACAATCTTTTGTGCTGGGGGTGGGGGGTCCCATCCACTTTTGCTTGCGGTAGGCAAGGTGTGCTTTTGAAAACTGTAGAAGTCTCCATGCAAAAAATGTTAAAATGAAAACCGGATGATCGTTGACCTTCTTTTTTGTCTAACATTTCAATTTCTTCTTCTTTTATAGAAAACCAGATTCCTGTTCAGTTTCAACTCTACCCAGAACAAAAGAGAATGCACAACAGCTCTCTCTATTGCTGGTATTCATGCTTTCTTCCCTTAAAGATGTTATCCCTACATTGGTCACTCATGATTTTGTAAGTGCAAAAAATATACTGATATGAATGAACCATAATGAGCAAACTCGAGAGTTAAACGCTAGAGCATAGTTGATCAGAAGATAGAAAGTGGGTAGAGCTTGGACAACTGATGTTTAAGGAGTACAGAATGCTTAATGAGGTTGATTGTAAATGTTTGGAAATGGATACAGTACTGTGTCCATTATTGTCCATGACCACCATATGTGTGGTGGTGGTAGCACAATACTGAAAGTATAACTAACAAAGCTGAGTGTGAGTATGGTTGAAAGAGGAAGGCTAGTGTTGTGCGTGTATCATCAGAATGAAAGCTAGAGGATAAAAACAAGGACTGTATAACTTAGTGAAACCTAAAATGGATTTTGATGGTGGTTAATTGTGAAAAAATAAGGAAGTTCTTACATGAACTAGAACAAATGCACGTCATTATTATTAATAATAGGGTGGTATACAGGAAAATATAATTAATGCAAACTACGGTCTATAGTTAACAGTGACACTGTAATATTATTTCAGTAATTGTAACAAAGGCACCTTACCAAAGCTAAATGTCAATAATAAGGGGATGGGATTATTTTTTCGTAAGAAATGGGAATGTCATTTTGATTATGGCAGTGAATGAATAACTGTGGGATTATACCAGGAGCCATTGATTGTATGCCTAGGATGTATGGGATGGTGTGTGAATAAAACTGACAATCAAATATATACATAACTCTAAGTCTTGTATTGTAAAATAATCATTTCTCTCTTTAATTTTAAGCTAAATATTATTTACTTTAATCTCCCAAATCCTTACATTGCTCATTTCTTCTGCATTGAATTACCTTTCCACTACAAAACAAAAATCAACCAAAGACTCACAGAGTTGTATTGTAAAAATCAAACAACCATTTGAAGAAATATCAGCATAATAAGGATCTGTCGGTACTACCCATTTCCTCAGGAATGAACTAACTGTTGACTAAAGTGAGAGATGGACACTGGTAATCCAAATCATTCAGTTCCCAGATACTTTCAGGCCAAACATGAAACCTTTCTCTTAAACTACACATTCAACTGACTCACCAGGAAAAGTAAGTTTAGTGTCTGCTCTCTGCTGTACCAAGAGTTTATTCTCTGTATTGAACAAGACAACACTGAAGGCTCGGTGCAACAGTCCTGAAAAAATAAATGCCATTGATATGAACATAAAAATATGGACTCAGTACAATAGTTTGTTTCACTTTTTCCTCAGTCTCTGTCTCACAGAAAAAAAAATAATATAGCAGAAAGTCTATGATTATGGTGATGACCCAAACTGATATTTCAGAATTTCCACCTAATTAAAATTTGCTTGACAAATTAAAAGTCCATATAAATGGTTTAAGATTAGCTGTTCCTGAATCTTCTCCTAAAGAAGACAAGATTAAGCTGATTGAGGGGTCTCGTCATCATGAGAAATGCCTTAATTCTTTCCCCTCTCCTCCTCTTGTCAGCTGGAAAAAATAAGAAAATCTTACAAAATAGACAAAGAGAACATTCCATACTACCTTTTTCAATGTTTTCATTCAAATGGCAATTCTTCTTAGTGTCTGCACCAATAACCTTATCATTTTCATCAGTAACAATTAACTTTTCATCTAAACGCTGCAATTGCCGCTTATCAAGCCAATCGAGATTGAATCCAGATAAAGTTGCTAGTTGTGATCCAACCTAAAATATATGTACACAATTACAGGTTTCTGTGAAAAATACTGTCATATAATTTTCGTTATTTGTTACTTTAGGATTTAGCGTACCTCTTTATTTATGAGTAATGAAAATAGTGTTAAAATAGGGCAGTTGTTAAATGTAGAACATGTATATATATATTCCTCAGGCTTCCCAGGAGTCTTTCAGTTAAAATTCAAATAATCAATCCCCACGGAAGAAAAAAATACTGAGGAAAAGCTCAGGTAGTGCTCTTTGCAAAATATTTGTGGGGAACAGGTCAGAGCTTGGACAAAACAGTGGATTTGGGTCAAAGATGGTGACATTTCACATGCTTTAAGGAAAGCTCAAGTTTTTTAGCATATCATTTACTGATAGAAAGCCTTGTGCATCTCTCTAGTGACAAATACATTCTTATTTGATAATTTTCTTTGAAAATATGTTGAGAGCCACTTTTTTTAAAATCAAAAAGTTTTTTTATCATCACAATCGACTTTTTTCTTTTTTTGTGAAAAATAACCTATATACAAAAAGTAATAAATTTCAAAACACATCACAACAATTAATTATAGAACATTTTCAAGAGTTTGGTATACCTTACAATTCCACATTTTGGGGTTTTTGCTACTAGCTGCTCCCAGACCCTGGGGATTAAAAGAAATATCAATATAATGATTGAGCAATCATACTCATTTGTTAAACCCTATGCTCTCTGTATAACTTCACCATCACCATCTTCTCCCACTCTTTAGGGGTATTTCAGCTATATCTATTCTAACTTTTTCTTGTTGGAAGGGGCTGTTGATAATATGACATGGGGATGGAAATAGGTGATGGTCTGGAGAGGCTGGTCCCTCTGCATTTCAGGATATATCTGCTCCAGGGGCCCATCTGGAGGCCGTAGGTTTCTGGAAAGTTACCCTGGTGCATGGAGCCTTTGTGGAATCTTATATAATGCCCTAGGTGTTCTTTAGGATTGGCAGGAATGAGAATCACTATTTTTTTTTTTTTGCATGGTCAGGCTCCAGGAATCGAACCCGGGTCTCCAGCACAGCAAGTGAGAATTCTGTCGCTGAAATACCAGGGTACCACCTGAGAACCACTTATTTTTACATAAAATATTTTCATCATCCTTTCTCACTTTATTTTTAAAGAAACATGGTAGACTCCATTCTTTATCATTGCTCTCTTATTTTTAGTAATCTGCTCAACTTCTTAACGAAGTAAATGACTGGCTGAAGAAAAAATACCAAATGAGTAGACACGGATCAGAAACTCAGGCAGAATAGTGTTGAATATGTTCAAAATTTTACCAAAAAAAAGGAAGAAAATCTCACAAGACAAATAAAACACACTAACCATTCTTGGAAACTGGAAATTCCTGGATATCAGGCGTGGAAACCTAGAGAATAAAATAAATGCCCAACTTGAGCCAGAGTACTTTTATACCCTTGTGATTTGTAAAGATATTAATTAGGATGTTCTCAAATCTTTGAATTCTTAAGCACCAGAAATCATAGTCCTTCTTTCTCTAGCTCTAGTTCTCATTCTTCCTGTTTTTCTCCTCCCAATTACAATCCAAGGACACTATAATACTTTTCGTTTGACTTGTGGATTGACAGCTTATTCTTAAAAGCACAAATAAGAGAAAAACTAGAATTTTAATGCCAGATTAGGTCTTTGATTTTATTATAATTAAGCCATAAAAATGAGCAGTGAAGATCATATCCTGATTCAAGGTCTAAGAAAGTAGGAAGATACTTTGACCTGACTCAAGGACTCCTCACTAAAATAGAAAAGGTGCAGGGGACTGCTTTGGCTCCTGGATCCACATCACTAGTAAAAACGGAGAGTGTGTCAGGTACAATTTTAAATCACTAGGGTGAAATCCAGGAGATAAATCTTGTGACAATGTTTATTTTCCAGAGTGAATTATATGTTTAAGTTTTCATTCAACATCATATTTTAAAAATGAAAATTAAAATGTTTCTGAAGGAACAATTAGTATCATCACTGAAATATAATGGATGAAAAGATCCCATTCACAAGACATCTATAAGGAAGAGCAATAAGGAAAATCCAAGACCTGAATAATACTCTAAACCAACCTAGCATATATAATATACTTCACTCAAGTACAACAGAGTATACTTTCTTCTCAAGAGCACATGGATCATTCTCCAGGATAGACTATATATTATGTCACAAAACAAACCTCAATAAATTAAAAACATTGAACTCATATGATGTATCTCCTCAAACCACAATGGAATAAAGCTAGAAATTAGGGAGAAATGTAAAATTCACAAATATGTGGAAATTAAACAATATACTCTTAAATAACCCAGTAAGTTAAAGAGAAAATCACAAGAGACATTAGAAAATATCTTCAAGGGAATGAACGTGAAAATAGAACATACAAAACTTATGGGATGCAAGAAAGGCAGTGCTGAAAGGGAAATTTATAGCTCTAAGTGCTTACATTAAAAAAGAAGAAAGATTTCAAAGCAAAGACCTAATGTCAAAACTTGAAGAAGTAGAAAAAGAAGAGAAAACTAAACCCAAAGCATGCAGAAAAGAAGAAAATTTAAAAAGATTAGAGTGGAAATAAATGAAATAGTAAAAAAATAACAGAATTACAAAACGAAAAGTTGATTATTTGAAAAGATCAATAAAACTGATAAACCTTTAGATAGACTAATGAAGAAAAAAAACAGTGAAGACGCAAAAATCTAAAATCAGAAGTGAAAAGGGGGGCAATATTTACCAACCCCACTGAAATAAAAGGACTATAAGAAAATATGATGAATGGCTGTATGCAAACAAATGAGAACCTAGATGAAATGGACAAATTTCCCAAAACACAAAAACTACCAACACTACCTCAGGAAGAAAAACAGAAGATCTCAAAAAAACGAATAACTAGTAAAGAAATTGATTAGTAATTAAAAACTTCCCAACAAAGTAAAGCCCAGACCAGATGGCATCACAGAGGAATTTTACAACATTCATGAAGAATTCACACCAATCCAACCAAACTCTTCCAAAAAAGTGAACGAACGGGTAGTAGCACTCTAAAACAATCTACAAGACCAATGTCACTCTCATATCAAAGCCAGATAAGGATACCACAAGAAAAGAAAATTATAGACCAATATTTCATGATTATAAATGGAAAAATCTTCAACAAAATATTGGCAAACAATTCAACAGTACATCAAAATAATTTTAAAAAATAGTTTTAAAACAATAAAAATAATTAAAATTAAAAAAAATTATATGAGGTAGAAAAATAGTCAATTCAATACAAATTTACATTTCATACAGTAAATGAATTATCCATATTAAGTTCTTTTGTCTTTATTAGAGAAGTTGTGGGTTACAGAACAATCATGCATAAAATACAGATTCTTATATATCACCCTATTATTAACCCCTTGCATTAGTGTGGAACATTTGTTACGACTGATGAAAGCACCTTTTTATAATTGTACTATTAACCATAGTCCATGGTAAGGTTCACTGTTTGTACAGTGTGGTTCCATGGATTCAAGAAAATTTTTAAAAATTCTTTTACTATCTGTACAACCTAACGTTTTCCCCTCCCCCTTTCCTTGGATATTTTTTCTTTATTAGAGAAGTTGTGGGGTTACACAACAATCATGCATAAAACACAAGATTCCCATTCATCACCCCACCACCAACAATTTGCATTGGCGTGGAACATTTGTTACAACTGATGATAGCACATTTCATAATTGTTTGTGTTATGCAGTTCCATGGATTATTTTTTAAAGATTTTTATTGTTACCATATGTATACTCTAACATTTCCCTTTTAACCACATTCAGATAAATGATCAAGGGTATAAAGAACTTGTGCACAGAAAACTACAAAACATTGTTAAAAGAAATCAAAGACCTAAATAAATAGGACATTCTATGTTCAAGAATTGGAAGACTAAATATTGTTAAGATGTCTATCCTACTCGAAACAACGGCTCTGGTCTGGGAACGCATCTCACTGCATCCTGCTGGCCGCTGCTCTAGCATGTGCAGGAACATGTCCATAGCACCGAGGCAGACCTTAGTGGCGGGATCCGTGGCAGCGACCGCGGAGTCCCCCAGCGCGCCAAACTCGGGTTCTGGGGGCGTCTCGCCTGCCTCCTGGGGCTGCTCGGGGCTGCGCGGCTACAGCTGCCTGCTCCCCCCACTCCTCCGCGCCTCTCCGCGCCCGCCGCTGCGCGCCTTCCCAAAGCGCGTGACCCGGGAACTCGCGCCCAGATGCGCCCCCTTCCCTACCCTACTGACCCCACGCGCTGCGCAGCCAATGAGCTCATCATTCTTACTCAACTTTCCTGGCTATATCACTGTCCAATTCCTTGTTGTAATATCGTACTATAGTTTTGCAAGATATTACCATCGGGAGGAGCTGGGTAAAGGATAATATGGTCTCTTTCCATGGCATTTCTTTTTTTTTTTTAATTGCATTTTATTTATTTATTTATTAAGCATAACAACAAAGAAACATTCTTACCATATGATCGTTCCATTCTTGATATATACTCAATAACTCAAAATATCGTCACACAGTTGTATATTCATCATCGTGATCATTTCTTAGCATGGTGTTTCTTATACTACTCATGTGAATTTGCAATAATTTCAAAATAAAAAGATTAATAAAAATTGTTTTTTGTTTTCTTTGTATCTAGAAATGTAATGCAGCAATGAAATACTTTTGGTTTTTTCCTTAAAGGAACTGTGTCAAGTAGAAAATTACTTTTGATTTTGTCTCCCAACACTTTTTACCCAATTATTGTATATTACTCAAAAAGTCTTAAGATCAGCATGTCTTAAAAGGAAAGCAACAGAGTTATTAAAAGTTAAAGCAAAGTAGTCATTTGAACTTGATAATATGTATCTTAATTTGTTACAAACTAATTCAAGATAATGCTAACTTAATTCCAGTAAAATATAGAAACTTTGCTCCAGTATAGTTCCTTTCCCTTCTCCCCCTTTGTGCTATAATTGCCATATCCAATATGTCTATATATGTTATAAATCTGTAACAGCTACAGAGATTTAATCAATAATCAAACCTCCCGCCAAAGAAAAGTCCAGGATCAGATGGCTTCACTGGTGAATTCTGCCAAACATTTAAAGAGCTAACACCAATCCTTTTCAATCTCTTCCTAAGAATTCAAGAGATGGAATGAGGCCAAACTTATCCTGATACCAAGCCTGATAAAGATATCACAAGGAAAGAACATTACAGACCAAAGATGATATATGAAAAGCAATCAGTGTTATAAACTACATGTGGTAGTCTGAAGCTGTTTGTACCCCAGGAAAGATCACGTACTTTTGATCCATTCCTGTGAGTGTAGGCCTATTGTTGGTGGGATTTTGATTAGGTTATTTCAACTGAGATATGACCTATGATGTTCAAGGTGGGTCTTAATCCTCTTATTGAAGACCTTCATAAGAGGATAAAGGACACACAGAAAACAAACAGAAAGTGAAGAGAGACAAGAAGACACACAGAGGCTCAGAGTAGATGTCACTGAAGCCAGAAGATGGAATCAACGAAACCCAGGAGAAAAAGGAGAGACCAGAGACATTACCATGTGTGAGGCCATGTGACAGAGGATCTGAGGATCACCAACAGCTGGTGTTTGGGGAGAAGTTGCCATCCTGTTGATGCCCATATCTGGACATTTTCTTGGCCTCAAAATTGTAAACTTGTAAGCTAAAAATCCTCACTGTTAAAACCGAATCCATTTCTGCTATATTGCATTTCGTCAGACTTTCCAAAGCAAAACACTCCCTAAATAGAATGCAGGGGGAAAGATACATGATTATCTCAGTAAAAACAAAGCAGGCATTTGATAAAATCTAGTACACCTTGATTAAAACTAAAAACTCAGAAATTATGAATAGAAGGAATTTCTCAACATTTAAGAAAATCCACAACTAACATCACACTCAATGATGAAAGACTTAAAGAATTCCCCTAAAGATCAGGAAAAAGACAAGGATGACACTTTCACCACTGCTATTCAATATTATACTAGAAGTTCTAGCCAGAACAATTTGTCTAGGTGAGACTAGTTGAGTTTCAGTAATTTCAGGAATTAAATTCTGCCTAGTTTAAAATATGGAAAGAAAAACATCTATATAATGATTCAGTAGTCATAAATCATTTGTTAATACTTCATTTCTTTTACTCCCTTTTAATTTTGTCCATGCATAAATCTTGAGGGATATCTGGGTGAGGACGGTTCTAGTGTCTTCATGCTGGAGAGGGGCATCGTCATCAAAAGGTAGAGTAATGAAACTAGTTATTGTTCTTGGAGAGACTTGTCCCTCTGGGTTTCAGGGCTTACCTGACATAGGAACAATCTGGAGGCTTATGGGTCTGAAAAATAAACTTAATAAGTAAATTGAAAATTGTATGTTTTTGAGATTTTGTTGGTTTATCCAGAGTGATGCCCCAATAAATCCCAGAGTGATTTGGTCAGTGAATAAAAAAGTATTTGCAAAGTCCCCTTTGGGGAATGGTGAGAACTGGGGAAAATTCAACCTCCCCAAGTTGATTTCTTGATATTCTCACAAGCAATGTGGACAACCAAAGCTATAGGCTGAGCCCCCAGTCTTGGGGTTTGTTCATATGATACTTAACCCCACAAAGGATAGGTCAAGCCTACTTAAAATTAGGCCTAAGAGTCACCCCCAAGAGAACCTCTTTTTTTGATCAGATGTGGCCTCACTCTCTAGCCAACACAACAAGCAAACTCACCACGCTCCTCCTGTCTATGTGGGACATGACTCCCAGGGGTGTGGCCCTTCCTGGCAATGTGGGACAGAAATCCTAGAATGAGCTGAGACTCAGCATCAAGGGATTGAGGCTGAGACTCAGCATCAAGGGATTGAGAAAACCTTCTGACCAAAAGGGGGAAGAGTGAAATGAGACAAAGTGTCAATGGCTGAGAGATTCCTGAGTCGAGAGGTTATCCTGGAGAT
This sequence comes from Myrmecophaga tridactyla, assembly GCA_004026745.1. Classification (NCBI taxonomy): domain Eukaryota; kingdom Metazoa; phylum Chordata; class Mammalia; order Pilosa; family Myrmecophagidae; genus Myrmecophaga; species Myrmecophaga tridactyla. The sequence continues at coordinate 12,063 of PVIY010051135.1, forward strand.
TATTCTTATGCATGAAGTAGATATCACCTTGTTATTCAAGATGTAATGGAGAGGCTGGAGGGAACTGCCTGAAAATGTAGAGCTGTGTTCCAGTAGCCATGTCTCTTGATCATGATTGAACAATGCTATGGCTTTCACAATGAGACTATGTGATTGTGAAAACCTTGTGTCTGATGCTCCTTTTATCTACCTTTTCAACAGATGAGTAGAACATATGGAATAAAAATAAATAATAGGGGGAACAAATGTTAAAATAAATTCAGTTTCAAATGCTGGTGATCAATGAAAGGCAGGGGTAAGGGGTATGCTATGTTGTTCTAGCTTGCTAGCTGCCAGAATGAAACACACCAGAGACAGATTGGCTTATAATAAAAGGGGATTTATTTTGTTAGTTCTTCAGAGGAAAGGCAGCTAACTTTCATCCTAGGTTCTTTCTTATGTGGGAAGGCTCAGGGTAATCTCTGCTGGCCTTCTCTCCAGGCCTCTGGGTTCCAACAGCTTTCCCTGGGGTGATTCCTTTCTGCATCTCCAAAGGCCTGGGCTGAACTGCGAGTGCTGTGCTGAGGTATGCTGAGCTGCTTGGGCTGTGCTAGGTTGCACTCTCTCATTTAAGCGCCAGCCAATTAAGTTAAACGTCATTCATTGCAGCAGGCATGCCTCCTAGCTGACTGCAGATGTAATCAGCAACAGATTAGGTTCAGGTACCATTGGTTCATGTCCAACGCAACAGAACTAGTGCCTTCAACTGGCAAAGTTGACAACTGAATCTAACTACCACATGTGTATAATTTTTTTTCTGCTTTCATTTTATTTCTTTTTCTGTTGTCTTTTTATTTCTTTTTCTGAATTGATGCAAATGCTCCAAGAAATGATCATGATGATGAATATGCAACTAAACAAACAAAAAGAAAATTGCGTGTTTTAATAAACGGAGTAGAAGGAGGTGACGTAACCTTTTTACATGGAGAAAAAACATTTTATAGGTTTCAGATAGAACCTGAGGTGTTCCTTAGAGTTTTCAAGAACAAAAACCTTGTGCCTACTTGGGGCTTGCATACTGTGGCATTTTGCAGTATCTGGCTGAAACTTACATAGGCATAACCTCCAGAATGATCTCTCAACTCTATTTGGATCTCTTAGCCACTGAAACTTTACTTTTATTTCTTTTTCCCCTTTTGGTCAACCAATCCCATGATACTAGTGCTGGGCTTATCCCTGAGAGTCATGTCCCACATTTCCAGGGAGACTTATAACCCTGAAAGTCATGTCCATGTGGAGGAGAAGATAGTGAGTTTATTTGCAGAGTTTGGCTTAAAGAAAGAGACCACAACTGAGCAACAAAAGAGTTTCTCTGGGGATACCTTGTAGGTATTAGCTATAAGTAAGCTTAGCTTTGTCATTACAAAAAAGAGTCTCATGAGGGCAAGCCTCAAGATCAAGGGCTTGGAGTTATTGCCCTTCCCCCTTCATGGGACATGACATCCAGGGGTGAAAATCTCCCAGGCGACGTGGGAGATGAATTCCAGGGAAGAATCCAGACCTGGCACTGTGGGATCAACAATTACATCCTGACCAAAGAGGGGAAAAGAAGTATAAATAACTAATAAAGTATCAGTGGCAGAGAGAGTTCAAATAGAGTTGAGAGGCTACTCGAGTCTTCTCTTGTGCAGGCTTCAGTTAGACCTTGCTAACTGGTCCTGGTACCCAACCAGGACCATTCCAACCAATCCTAAAGAACACCTAGGGCAATATATAAGTTTCCACAAGGGTTGCATGCACTAGAGTAACTTTCCATAAACCTACAGCCTCCAGATGAGTTCCAAGACCAGATAAGTCCTGAAACCTAGCCCAGCCTCTCCAGAATATCAGAAAGTTCCATCTCGTTACCCCATATTAGTGACAGAGACTTTCAGTATGAAAAATTTAGAATTGCCATAGCCCAAACACCCCTAAAGAGAGGCATGGAAAGATGAAAGGTGATGGTGGAGTTATACGGAGAAGATAGGATTTAACAAATGAATATGAGTGCTGAATCATTAAATTGGTATCTCTTTTAGTCTCCAGTATTTTAGAGCAGCTAGAAGTAAAAACTTAAAATTGTGGAATTGTAACCCATGTCAGACTCTCAAATATGTTCTACAACTAATTGTAGTGCTGTGCTTTGAAACTTATAGTTTTTTTTGGATATATATTATTTTTCACAAAAAAAGGAAAAAAGTTTATTGCAATGATAAAAAAATATTTAAACCCTCTAGCCTCCTATATTCTGGAAACAGCTGGAAGGAAAAATATGAGAGGATCATATGGTAGTCCATGACAAACTCTGGGATCTGTCCTTTAACTACTCATTGAAGAGTGCTTTGAAAACTATTGCTTTTTTATTTCTTTGCTTTATATATATGTTATATTATACACTAAAAAGAGTTAAAAAAAAAAGAAGAAGAATTATCGATGCTATTAATTTTTTCTGTATTTCCTGCTGTGGAGAAATTAGTCTTTCTATGAATGTATTATAACTTCCCCAATATATAGTCTGTTCCTACAGGGGAAAAAAAAGATCAAGGGCTTGAGTTATTTAATTTGTAGCCCCGATTACTTATAAGAATAGTAAGAATTCCTCATGTGGGGAAGTTTAATAGTTCCACACTTTCTTTTACCAGTCCCTCAAGGGACCTTACAAATACTTTTTCATGTTATGCCCCAAACACTCTGAAATGCATCAGAGTATTGCATCAAAATTATACTAAGATATCATTCCCTATTCTAAGTTCTCTGTGACATAAAGCTGAATTAGGTTGCTTAAATAAACTGACAAGTAAGTTAAATTAGTGTGCCACAGAAAATTTAAATTTTGGATGAAATAAATATCTATTCTTTTGTTTTTAAAAAGGAATAAAAACTCTTAAAATACAGACAATAACATCTTTTATCCTATATTCTGATTTACTTTAGCCCTAACCAGATCAACTTCATTCACATCTCTAATTGAATTCTAATCTCATTTTCTTTTACTTTAAAAGTGGCTGTATGCATGTGACAATAATAGAGGTAGGAGGGCTGGGGACATAAATGAAATCAGAATGATTTGATCAGTGACTGGAAAAATATTTGCAAGCCCCCTTCAGGGAATGGTGAGAACGGGGAGAAATTCAACTTCCCCAAGTTGAATTCTTGATATTCTCACAAGCAGTGTGGACAAGCAAAGCTATAGGCTGAGCCCCCAGTCTTGGGGTTTGTTCATATGAAACTTAACCCTACAAAGGATAGGTCAAGTCTACTTAAAATTTAGGCCTAAGAGTCACCGCCAGGAGGGCCTCTTTTGTTACTCAGATGTGGCCTCTCTCTCCAGCCAACATGATGAGCAGTCTCACCACCCTCCCCCTCTCTGTGTGGGACATGACTCCCAGGGATGTGTACCTTCCTGGCAATGTGGGACAGAGATCCTGGAATGAGCTGAGATTCAGCATCAAGGGATGGAAAAAAACCCTAGAATGAGCTGAGAATTAACATCAAGGGATTGAGAGAAGCTTCTCGACCAAAGGGGGAAGAGTGAAATGAGACAGTGTCAATGGCTGAGAGATTCCAAACAGAGTCGAGAGGTTACCCTGGAGGTTATTCTTATGCACTAAGTAGATATCACCTTGTTGCTCAAGATGTAGCAGAGAGGCTGGAGGGAACTACCTGAAAATGTAGGGCTGTGTTCTAGTAGCCATGTTTCTTGATGATGATTGAACAATGATATAGCTTTCACAATGAGACTCTGTGAATGTGAAAACCC